>SZWC01000215.1:0-37483 GCA_023375785.1 Penium margaritaceum | reverse complement strand
CTGGTTGCGGAGTGGTGCGAGCTGGTTGCGGAGGGGTGCAAACTGGTTGCGGAGTGGTGCGAACCGGTTGTGGAGTGGTGCGAACTGGTTGCGGAATGGTGCCAACTGGTTGTGGAGTGGTACCAACTGGTTGCGGAGTGGTGTGAACTGGTTGCGGAGTGGTGCGAACTGTCAGAAGATTGCAAGTGCTGCCGTAGAGTGGACGCAGTCGTGGAGACGAGCGTTTCAATGGTGGACAGAAGCACGAGCAGAGGCAAAGCAAAAACGGCGATAGAAGGACGGAATGGAAGCGGATGATGATACAAGATGATAAGGAGAGGCCTGGGCGCGGCACCAAAGGTGCGAGCACTCAGATCTTTGCAGGAAGGGAGTGGACGCAACACTTTGAGGGAAGGATGGAAGTTTCCTGGAAAGTGCGGGCGTTGCTGACGTATGTGTGATGTTTATCACAAGTGAGAGGGCGCAGTGCGGGAGCACGAGGGCTGAGCTGCGATTGAAGGCAAGAGGGACTGGAGGCGGCCCAAAGGGCGCGCATGAAGGAGAATCCAATGGATTGATTATAGACTATAGTACGAGCAATATAAACAGGAAAGGTCTAACCTAGCGTGCTTAGTCGAGCGGGTATAGAGATGGCGGCTCGGGCAAGTGAGAGACTAGAGAGCGCCTCGAGACCACGATTCGGCTTTGCTAGCCGTACGCATAGATGTTTGGTGAGTGATGGCACGATCTTCGCAGGTGCGTTTTGCCTGGGCCGTTGTGGTATGTGGCCGTTGGTCTTGGTCTTGGCAAGGTTCGCACAGCTTGTCGGTCGTGGGACCGTTCGGGTGTTGATCTTGTGACTCCGAAGATGAATCTGCATTGTCACTCTTTTTTTCTCGGTGACTGCACCCCTTGAGGTGATCTCCGAGATAATATCCGACACCCCCCATAGATCGGGAGAGGGGTGCAAGCCTTGAATGGTAGGCCTGGGAGTCCTGCTTCCGTAGGAGTGCAGCACAGAGAGAGCTTGGGAGGTTTTGGAGGTGGTGGACGCCTTAGCACCAGGTTGTAGAGGGAATAGAGAAAACCTAGGTGATGCAGTAGTTTTTGAGTTCTGTCAGTTAGTGTAGTGGGGGAGAGATCTTCAGTGAATGAGAACGAACAGCTCGTCAGTAGTGTGGAGGAGAGTTCAGTTGGGTTGCCGTGAGGCAGTGTGGGCTTGCAGTAGGAAGTCGACTGGTTCCCATCACGTATCCATATAGTTATTGGACTTGGACCATACTTGGATCTGCGCAAGTTATGGGCGGTGACAACTCTGCGAAGGCAGGCAGTCCAGATCTGTGAGGTCATGTGATGCGTCTTCATGAAGATGTCTGCTTCCTACAATAGACGGTTGATGAGAAAACTGCCGTGGGTGGGAGCTGCGGTTAGAAGTGTTCCGTGAGTCGTGCAGTAGCTTGTGAGAAAGGTGCAAAGAGGTGCGTAAGAGGTGTTGGAGAGGATGAGGCGGGGTGGTCAGTCAAAGTGTTTGGTTTGTTGCTTCAGCCATTCCTTGAGTGCAGGAACAGCCTCGGTCAGTGTGCGAAGGGAGAGGATAGTGCAGTGCTGTGAGTATTGGTCATGAATGAAGAGGAAATGGCTGTGACGGGTAGTGGGGTATGTAGTCGAAGGCTGGATGAGGGCAATGTGTAGGGAGTCAAAGCTGCACAGAGAGGGGTGAGAAGAGAGAGGAGGTGAGGAGGACGCAGTGTACATCGCAAGACCATGCTCCTCGGATCCTATCTCAGTCACGGGCTCAACAACTCCTAACATGACAGTATTGTTAGGAGCAGGGTTCACAGCAGCAGAGACTGCAGGAGAAGATGAAGTTTCCATGCTGTTGGCTGGGGTTGAACGCCAGCTTGAGCTTCCCACTCGGTTGTAGTAGCGCTGACGACGCTCCTCCGCCCAGTTGGGTTGTTCACCATAGGACTTGTCGGGTATCTGATCCAGCCACACGTCAGTAGCACGATGATCACAGACCTGAGGCGGGTGGTTGCGACGGCCACACTTAGTTCCTTTGAATGGTCCGTGGCGGATGGTGTAGGAGCAGGCGGGGAAGCGGTTGAACATGCGGTTGTCAGTGGTGGCGGCCATGGTTTCAAACGAGTTGGTGGTAATGGTAGTATTGCGTGCTTGCTTGGCGACGTAGTCCTGTTCTACTGCCATGAGTTTGGGGTCGATGACAGCGAGGGTCAGTTGATCAACAGGCAGCTGCAGTAAGATTTGGCGGATGATATCATACTGACCAGGAAGGCCAGAGATGATGCAGGTGTAGACGACAGCTGGGGGAAGATCAATCTTCATTTCTTTGAGATCGCGAGCGATGGTGCTGACGGCTGTAATGTAACTGCCCATGTTGGTATGGGCGGCGAAGGGCACGGAGAAGAGTGACATGATCTTCATTCCGCAGGCGGTCGAGGTCTTGTTGCTGAAGCGATCTTCAAGGGCTTTCCACACCTCATGAGTCTTCCCGCCAAGAGTGCGGATGTCTTCATGCAATTTAGGAGAGGAGGTGGTCATGATGGTCATGAGGGCGGTGCTGTTGGCAACTTCCCAGGAGGCACGGCTGATGGTAGTAGTGGGGGCAACGGGAGCAGAGGAGGAAGAGGCATTCGAAGGATTAGGGTGAGACACACATCCACTGGAGGGGTCTCCACCGGGAGTGGTTGATGCAGTTGCAGTTGAGGAGGAGGAAGTGGCGTCAGGTGGTTCTATCCCAGTGTCCGTGTTGGTGATCAGATGGCTGGGGATGACTCCATCAACCTTTTGTGTTCCAAAGAAAAGTGACACTGAGTAGCTCCACAGCTTGTAGTTGCTAGTACCATCCGGCTTTACAGTGAGTTTGGGAAGACCAAACAGAGTGAGAGAGGATGCCACAATGGAATTGACGGTGAGGCGACAGAAAGAGATAGGCGGATGGAGGTACTTGACGACATTTTTGCTGCGGCAATGAGAGTGTGCTGATGGCTTTGATCAAAGTGAAGAGAGACATCAAGATGTTGGTGATGATGAGTTTCGATTGCGGAAGTGCTGTCGAAGGGGAAGATGGAACTGGGTGTAAGGACACAACCTCGTGTACTGACGGCAGAGATGATAGATGAGCGAAAATTACTTGCTGATGGAGTGAGCGCAGTGGCAGAACCTCGTGCGTGTAATTACCAAGAGGAAGTGGAGTAGTGCTGCCACGACACCTTAAGTCAGAAGAAGCGCTGCCACCGCAGTTCTTCTAGCGTCCACAGTTCTTCGAGGCGGAAACGTTTGATAGGAGTGGGTGCGGCTGATGGCGGCAAAAACGACGGAGCCAGGGGTGTTACTTGAGCTCCGATATCATGTCAAAAGATTGCAAGTGATGCCGTAGAGTGGACGCGGTCGTGGAGACGAGCGTTTCAATGGTGGACAGAAACACGAGCAGAGGCAAAGCAAAAACGGCGATAGAAGGACGGAATGGGAGCGGATGATGATACAGGATGATAAGGAGAGGCCTGGGCGCGGCACAAAAGGTGCGAGCGCTGAGATCTTTGCAGGAAGGGAGTAGACGCAGCACTTTGAGGGAAGGATGGAAGCTTCCTTGAAGGTGCGGGCGTTGCTGACGTATGAGTAATGTTTACCATAAGTGAGAGGGCACAGTGCGGGAGCACGCGGGCTGAGCTGAGATTGAAGTGCTATGCAATCTTGGGGCAGGGAGGCAGCTTAAGATGTTGGTGGTGGTGAGCTTGTGATAGTACCATGGTGCTGATGAGTAGTAGATGACGTGAAGTGGCTGTGGTAAGGGTGATACCTGCTACTGCCATTTATCCACCTTAGTGGTGATTCTACCGCTGTTGTTGTGATAAAAATGCACTCAAAGGTCGACATGATGGCGATGCATGATGAAGTAGTTTGCCGATGGTGCTTGGTAGCCTGCTAGCGGATGCTACTGCTGCGGTGACACGGCTACTTCAGCTTCAATGTGTGTATTACCGTCACTAAACTGTGCCCATACACAGTTTCAGGTCTCTTGCTCAACACGTATTTGGCAGAAGAGAGGAAGTGCTTGGAAGTGACAGCTACGTTGGATGCTGCTGTAGGAACTGTTGCTGGTGGGAAGGCGCTTCGAGCCTTGGAGGATGTTGTCAGCTGCGGGAGCGACGTGATGAAGTGGAGTACTATCTACAGCGGTTACGGAGTTGTGCTTATACATAGCACTTTGGCCGTTGCAAAAGGGGTGGCAATTCCGCTGGCGTGGAGGAACGGAGGTGCGAGCGGAGATGGCGCGGCTCGGCGTGGCGGTTCAGGCGTCAAGGTTGCGGAGGAGAGCGAAGTAGGATGCAGAATCTTTCCCTGGGCTCTAATACCATGTCAGAATTCTGCTGGAGGATGTGAGGGCAAGAAAATGGCAGGAAATGCAGTTCTAGGTCAGAGACAGAAGCGACGGCAAAGCAGCGGGACACTGACAACATGATGATGTCAGTCCGATGACACACGGAGGAGGAGATGAGAGAGTCGGGTGAGTGCAGCATGTCAGAAGAATGTAGACACAAGAACAGCAGCAACAGAGGCAAGCAAAAGCATCGGGACATGCAAGTGTACAGCAACAGAGTGATGTAGGCAAGAGCGGTCCGAGGAGTTAGTCGCGGGAGCTGATAGAGGCTGAGACGCGAGGTAGCCAAGGTAGACAGGTTGATGTGAGAGAGAGTGCTGGCAAGGGGAGTGATAGTTGGCGGAGTATGAGAGCTGAGCAAAGGAGCGAGAGTGACGGAGTGAAGCGTTGAGAGTTGGCAAAGACAGGAAATGCGAGGGACGAGCAGAGCGAAGACACGGTGGCGAAGCCGCGGAACCAAGGGGGAACAGGATGGGCTGAATTGTTCTGGTTATCTCGAGGGAATGAACATCCTCGGCATATATCAGCAGAACAGGACAAGGTCATGTACAACGGCTTTATTCAACTAGCCGGACGTGGGTGACAGATGTCACTTTATTACGGGATCACTTGACATGTTGGCAGAACGGTCGGATGATCAAAGAGTCGTTCGGTCAAGTTGGTTCGGACGGGGTCCTGAACCTTTTACTTCTGAGACTCGGATTTCTCCGAGGGATAGGAGAGGCGAGGCTGGTTCTCACTTATTTCCAACATTCCCCCTGAACCAGACTCATCAGGATCTTTAAGTCGCTTTGATCCTCATCATCCAAGGAGACAACTCGAGGGACCTCCGGTCTTCTTCTTGGAGGAGGAGGTCTTGGAGTCGATGAGGTCTGGGGGCAGATGCTGGAATCTCTGATGGCACCAGTCCTATCGGCCGAGTGACCGGTATTGTAGGATCGTTGAGTGGCCTTGGCCTTCCTCTTGAACATTATAGTCCAATGTCGTGGATGATTCTCCTAATGGAGTATTTGTGCGGTTGGATGATGGAGTGGAAGATTTTGTCTGTGATGATGTAGAGGAGGGCTCAGACTTGATGCGTGACGTAGAAGTAATCTCCCCCGTATGTTTGATATAGACGATGCATGAAGGGGTTATCTTGACGTGGATATTCTCGTTCATCATTCATGAGGGCAAGATAGGAGAATCCTCGTAGAACGATGTTGGCGGTGGTTGAGCCAATGGCGTCGAGCCAGACTCCAAAGTTGGTGGTGTCATCATCATTGAAGTAGAGGAGTGGGAGTCGTTGTGCGAGAACTATGGTGGGCCACCATGCTGCATGGTTTGCGGGTTCTGCTGGTGCAAACATGATTTTGATTGGTTTGGGAGGTGATCTTGATGCGACTGAAGGATTGAGGAGGCTAATGGTTGAGTGAATGCTGGGACTGAGTTGTATGTGCGACGGGCGCATTTCGTCGTGCGTGCAGGCAGTTGCACAGTAAGGAGGTTAGGCAGATCTTTGAGTGAGGCAGACGATGGCGATGAGGATGGAGGAATGATAGATGATGGAGTGGGCGCAGGGGCGAACCACGTGCGTGACAGGGAGTGTCGGCGTGGGCGCAGGTCGTCGTGGAAAAAGGCGATGACACCGGGCGGATCCTTGTGCCGCTCACATGTGTTGATGATTAGTGATGATGAACTGGAGGCTGATGATGATGGAGTGGGCGCAGGGGCGAACCGCGTGCGCTGATGGAAGGTTCGGCGTGGGCGCAGGTTGTTGCGACTCGAGTGATGCGACCGGTCGGATCATTGTGCCGGGCTGAAGTTAATGCTGAAGCAGAGGAAACAATTGATGGATGAGTGGGCGCAGGGTCGAAACCACGTGCGCTACGATGTTTTTGGCGTGGATGCAGGTCGTCGCGGAAAAAGGCGATGCGACCGGGCAGATCCTTCTGCCGAGCTGGAAGTGATTTGCAGAAGCGAAGGGAGCGGTTGATGGATGAATGGGCGCAGGGGCAAAACCACGTGCACTTGGAAGTTATCGGCGTGGGCGCAGGTCGTCGCGGAAGAAGGCGATGCGACCGGTTGGATCCTTGTGCCGAGCTGGAAGCGATTGAGGAAGCGGAAGAGGCAATTTATTGATGAGTGGGCGCAGGGGCGGAACCATGTGCATGATAAAGCAATGCTGATGCAGATGATGGATGGGACGACGGTGCGGATAATACTGGTGATGAGGAGGAGGTGATGCGGAGGCTGCGCGGGTGATGCTAATTATGCAAAGGCAGAGATGAGGCAGGAAAGGGCGGCCGATAAAACCGAGGAGAGTGAGCAAAGAAGAGGAGGGATGATGGAGGCAGATGAAGATCGAAGGCTGATGATGATGACGGAGGTGGGAGACAGGGAGCGACGCGAGAGGAGAGAGCAGAGATGAGACGCGGCGCGGCAGGTGGAGCGACGCAACCACTTCTTCTTGCGTTCAGGAGAGTGACGGCTTGTTCCCCAGTTAGCTCGGAAGTGGGAGCAGGAAGACTGGTGGTGTCCGATATCTTGTCAGCTGAAATAAGTTGGTTGTGGTAGAGGGAGTCAGGCAGTGGACAGGGATACTAGACCGCTGATGTCAAGAGAGTGACGGCTTGTTCCCCAGTTGGCTCGGAAATGGGAGCAGGAAGAGTGGTGGTGTCCGATATCCTGACGGCGGCCGGGCTGGCTGCAGCTGCGGACAAGGCAAGGAGACGATGCGAGAAGGCGGCTCGAGATGATGGGTGCGGGTGAGGACAGAGGATGACAGTGAGGATGGAGCAGATGAGGCTGATGAGGCGTGATGAGAGGGAGGAGATACTGGCAGAGGCGGATGCAATGAGGGGCAGTGGATGGGAGGCGGTAGGAAGCTTCTTGGTAGTTGACGGCAGGCGGCGGCTTGAGAGTTGCTTTGCGGCTGACGTGGGTAAAACGTCACCAGTTGTTAGCCACGGGCGCGGAAATGGGCGCAGGGCTTTCTTGCGACGACGAGGAGTTTCTTGAGCATGGGGAACTCATCAGGCAGGGCTTCTGATATCAGCTACGGACAAAGCGGAGCAGAGCGGGGTGACGGTAGTGGCGACAGAGGAACTTGAGTAGAAGCGATGGAGTGGGGATGGCGGCAGAGCGATGACGCGATCACGGGACTCCATGCGATGTTGCCTGAAGCTCTGATACCATGTCAGAAGAATACAGACACGAGAACAGCGGCAGCACAGGCAAGCAAAAGCATCGGGACATGCAAGTGTACGTCAGCAGAGTGACATAGGCAAGAGCGGTCTGAGGAGTTAGTCGCGGGAGCTGATAGAGGCTGAGCCGCGAGGTAGCCAAGGTAGACAGGTTGATGTGAGAGAGAGTGTTGGTGAGGGGAGTGATAGTTGGCGGAGTATGAGAGCTGAGCAAAGGAGCGAGAGTGAAGGAGCGAAGCGTTGAGAGTTGGTGAAGATAGGAATTGCGAGGGACGAGCAGAGCGAAGATACGACGGCAAAGCCGCGGAACCAAGGGCGAACAGGATGGGCAGAACTGTTCTGGTTAACTCGAGGGAATGAACATCCTCGATATATATCAGCAGAACAGGACAAGGGCATGTACAACGGCNAAAGCATCGGGACATGCAAGTGTACGTCAGCAGAGTGACATAGGCAAGAGCGGTCTGAGGAGTTAGTCGCGGGAGCTGATAGAGGCTGAGCCGCGAGGTAGCCAAGGTAGACAGGTTGATGTGAGAGAGAGTGTTGGTGAGGGGAGTGATAGTTGGCGGAGTATGAGAGCTGAGCAAAGGAGCGAGAGTGAAGGAGCGAAGCGTTGAGAGTTGGTGAAGATAGGAATTGCGAGGGACGAGCAGAGCGAAGATACGACGGCAAAGCCGCGGAACCAAGGGCGAACAGGATGGGCAGAACTGTTCTGGTTAACTCGAGGGAATGAACATCCTCGATATATATCAGCAGAACAGGACAAGGGCATGTACAACGGCTTGATTCCACTATCCGGACGTGTGTGACATATGTCACTTTAGTAGGGGATCACTTGACCTGTTGGCAGAACAGTCGGATGATCAAAGAGTCGTTCGGTCAAGTTGGTTCGGACGAGGTCCTGGACCTTTTACTTCCGAGACTCGGATTTCTCCGAGGGATAGGAGAGGTGAGGCTCGTTCTCAGTTATTTCCAGCACAGCATTAGGCCAAGGCAGATGATGGGCGATGATCCTTGCATGGAGGGAAGGATGGACGTGCTGAAGCACAGATCGTCATGCAGAGCCGAGGTGCGGGGTTACAGCCCAGCGCCAAGGCGGATCGAAGGATCCAAAGTGAATCGTTGACGTAGTGCGGTAGCAGACAGGTAAGGTGCGCAAGCAACTAAGAACGTGATTGACAGTAAGGAGATGGAAAAGGACTGACCGGAAGCGAGGGACTGAGCTGTTGAAGCAAAGTGATATGTTAAAATTGATGAATTGACAAGAGGCAAGAGACAAATAGTGCTACGACTACCCATAAGTACTACTGCAAGTCTGGCTCCTACTAAGTCGTGTTGTTCATGGTGGGCAGTGCAAGGCGTAATGCCACAGCCACCATGATGCTGGTGATGGCGGTTCGGGGCCCGGAGCCACTTCGTGGCTTCGTGCGGGACTCGGGAGTTTACTCCTGTTGGCCCACGTCCGTTGTGTTGCATGGCAGCGTGGTGGTGAGTAGTTGTAGTCGGGCGGACGTGGGTCAGTAGGTCGTGTTGGTGTCGTGTACTGAGAATCAAAGCGTGCGGGGCTTTGACTGTTGGTCGGTCGTGGCGAACGGCCGGTTCCGGTTCGTGGATGACCGGTCAGGCTGGGCGGCAATCTAGCTCGCTTGGTTGAGGTGATCCGGTTCCGACGAGAGTATTTTGATGATTTATGCTCTCGAGGACTGCCAGTCTTCGCTTGGGGTAATTCCTTGATATTTGGCAGTGTTGGGTCAGACTTGTGGTCAGTGGGTTTTATTCTGACACAAACTGGTTATGGAGTGGTGCAAACTGGTTGCTGAGTGGTGCGAACCGGTTGCAGAGTGGTGCAAACTGGTTGCGGAGTGGTTCGAACTGGTTGCGGGGTGGTGCAAACTGGTTGCGGAGTGGTGCGGACTGGTTGCGGTGTGGTGCAAACTAGTTGCAGAGTGGTGTCAACTGTTTGTGAAGGGGTGCGAACAGGTTGCGGAGTGGTGCAAACTGGTTGCGGAGTGGTGCGAACTGGTTGCGGAGTGGTGCGAACTGGTTGCTGAGTGGTGCGACCTGGTTGCGGAGTGGTGCGAACTAGTTGCGGAGTGGTGCGAACTAGTTGCGGAGTGGTGCGAACTAGTTGCGGAGTGGTGCGAACTAGTTGCGGAGTGGTGCGAACTAGTTGCGGAGTGGTGCGAACTAGTTGCGGAGTGGTGCGAACTAGTTGCGGAGTGGTGCGAACTAGTTGCGGAGTGGTGCGAACTAGTTGCGGAGTGGTGCGAACTAGTTGCGGAGTGGTGCGAACTAGTTGCGGAGTGGTGCGAACTAGTTGCGGAGTGGTGCGAACTAGTTGCGGAGTGGTGCGAACTAGTTGCGGAGTGGTGCGAACTAGTTGCGGAGTGGTGCGAACTAGTTGCGGAGTGGTGCGAACTAGTTGCGGAGTGGTGCGAACTAGTTGCGGAGTGGTGCGAACTAGTTGCGGAGTGGTGCGAACTAGTTGCGGAGTGGTGCGAACTAGTTGCGGAGTGGTGCGAACTAGTTGCGGAGTGGTGCGAACTAGTTGCGGAGTGGTGCGAACTAGTTGCGGAGTGGTGCGAACTAGTTGCGGAGTGGTGCGAACTAGTTGCGGAGTGGTGCGAACTAGTTGCGGAGTGGTGCGAACTAGTTGCGGAGTGGTGCGAACTAGTTGCGGAGTGGTGCGAACTAGTTGCGGAGTGGTGCGAACTAGTTGCGGAGTGGTGCGAACTGGTTGCAGAATGGTGCGAACTGGCTGCGGAGTGGTGCGGACTGGTTGCGGAGTGGTGCGAACTGGTTGCGGAGAGGTGCGAACTGGCTGCGGAGTGGTGCGAACTGGTTGCGGAGTGGTGAGAACTGGTTGCGGAGCGGTGCGAACTGGTTGCGGAGTGGTGCGAACTGGTTGAGGAGTGGTGCGAACTGGTTGCGGAGTGGTACGAACTGGTTGCGGAGTGGTGCGAACTGGTTGCAGAATGGTGCGAACTGGCTGCGGAGTGGTGCGAACTGGTTGCGCAGTGGTGCGAAGTGGTTACGGAGTGGTGCAAACTGGTTGCGGAGTGGTGCGAACTGATTGAGGAGTAGTGCGAACTGGTTGCAGAGTGGTGCGAACTGGTTGTGGAGTGGTGCGAACTGGTTGCGGAGTGTTACGAACTGGTTGCCAAGTGGTGAGAACTGGTTGGGGAGTGGTGTGAACCGGTTGCGGAATGGTGCGAACTGGTTTCGGAGTGGTGCAGACCGGTTTTGGAGTGGTGCGAACTGGTTGCGGAGTGGTGTGAACTGGTTGTAGAGTGGTGCGAACAGGTTGCAGAGTGGTGCGAACAGGTTGCGGAGTGGTGCGAACTGGTTGTGGAGTGGTGCGTACTGGTTGCTGTGTGGTGCGAACTGGTTGCGGAGTGGTGCGAACAGGTTGCAGAGTGGTGCGAACAGGTTGCGGAGTGGTGCGAACTGGTTGTGGAGTGGTGCGTACTGGTTGCTGTGTGGTGCGAACAAGTTGTGGAGTGGTGCAAACTGGTTGCGGAGTGGTTCGATCTGGTTTCGGAGTGGTGCAAACTGGTTGCACAGAGGTGCGAACTGGTTGCGGTGTGGTACAAACTGGTTGCGGAGTGGTGTCAACTGGTTGTGAAGGGGTGCGAACGGGCTGCGGAGTGGTGCCAACAGGTTGCAGAGTGGTGCGAAGTGGTTGCGGAGTGGTGCGACCTGGTTGCGGAGTGGTGCAAACTGGTTGTGGAGTTGTGCGATCCGGTTGCAGAGTGGTGAGAACCGGTTGCTGAGTGGTGCGACGGGTTGCAGAGTGGTGCGAACTGTTTTCTGAGTGGTGTGAACCGGTTGCGGAGTGGTGCAAACTGTTTACGGAGTGGTTCGAACTGGTTGCGGAGTGGTGCAAACTGGTTGCGGGGTGGTGGAAACTGGTTGCGGTGTGGTGCAAACAAGTTGTGAAGTGGAGCGAACTGGTTATGGAGTGGTGCGTACTGGTTGCTGAGTGGTGCGAACCAGTTGCGGAGTGGTGCAAACTGGTTGCGGAGTGGTTGGAACTGGTTGCGGAGTGGTGCACACTGGTTACGGAGAGGTGCAAACTGGTTGCGGTGTGGTACAAACTGGTTGCGGAGTGGTGTCAACTCGTTGCGAAGGGGTGCGAACGGGTTGCGCAGTGGTCCCAACTGGTTGCAGAGTGGTGCAAAGTGGTTGCGGAGTGGTACGACCTGGTTGCGGAGTGGTGCGAACTGGTTGTGGAGTGGTGCGAACCGGTTGCGGAGTGGTGCAAACTGGTTGCGGAGTGGTGGGAACTGGTTGCGGAGTGGTGCGAACTGGTTTCTGAGTTGTGCGAACTGGTTACGGAGTGGTGCAAACTGGTTACGAAGTGGTTCGAACTGGTTGCGGAGTGGTGCAAACTGGATGCGGAGTGGTGGGAACTGGTTGCGGTGTGGTGCAAACTGGTCATGAAGTGGTGCGAACTTGTTGTGGAGTGGTGCGTACTGGTTGTTGAGTGGTGCGAACCGGTTGCGGAGTGGTGCAAACTGGTTGCGGAGTGGTTGGAACTGGTTGCGGAGTAGTGCACACTTGTTGCGAAGAGGTGCGAACTGGTTGCGCTGTGGTACAAACTGGTTGCGGAGTGGTGTCAACTGGTTGTGAAGGGGTGCGAACGGGTTGCGGAGTGGTGCGAACTGGTTGCAGAGTGGTGCGAATTGGTTGCGGATTGGTGTGAACTGGTTGCCGAGTGGTGCAAACTGGCTGCGGAATAGTGCGAACCGGTTGCAGAGTGGTGCGAACCGGTTGTGGAGTGGTGCGAACAGGTTGTGGAGTGGTGCAAACTGGTTGCTGAGTTGTGCGAACCGGTTGCAGAGTGGTGTATACTGGTTGTGGAGTGGTTCGAACTGGCTGCGAAGTGTTGCAAACTGGTTGCAGAGTGGTGCAAACTGGTTGCGGTGTGGTGCAAACTGGTTGCGGAGTGGTGTCAACTGGTTGCGAAGGGGTGCGAACGGGTTGCGGAGTATTGTGAACTGGTTGCGGGGTGGTGTGAACTGGTTACGGAGTGGTGCGAACTGGTTGCGGAGTGGTGCGAACTGCTTGCGGAGTGGTGCAAACAGGTTGCGTAGTGGTGCGAACTGGTTGCTGAGAGGTGCGAACTGGTTGTGGAGTGGTTCGAACTGGTTGTGGAGTGGTGCAAACGGGTTACCGAGTGTTGCAAACTGGTTGCGAAGTGGTGCGAAATGGCTGCGGAGTGGTGCCACCGGTTGCAGAGTGGTGCGAAGTGGTTGCGGAGTGGTGCGAACTGGTTGCAGAGTTGTGCAAACTAGATGCGGAGTGGTGCGAACTGGCTATGGAGTGGTGTCGGGAGAATGCAGGAAGCTAAGGAAGTCGGTGGAGGTAAGCTAGGAGCAAAACAGGTCAGACGGAACCTTTGGTGAAGGTGCTGGATGCTGACGAGCTTATGACGTCAAAGAGTAAGTTGCAGAAGGTAGAAGGTGCATCGGAGCGCCGGAGTACTGTGATGATGGTTTCGCAGTGTAGAGGCAAGTGGTCAAGACTTGGGTGCAGCACCGTATGGTACGAGCAAAGTAAGTTGGAGCTGCGGTACCCGAGGCACGGGCGATGAGCCGCAGCGCTGAGGGACGCCTTGAGGAGATGAGCGGAATACAATGAATGCCAACAAGGAGATAGTGTGCTACAGCATGAATGCGGGCAGCAAAGATGAGTGAAGTCCCACAACACGGAGGCGGGCAGCGAAAAGGAGTGGATTACCACAGCGCGGAGGTGGGCAGCAAAGATAAAGGAGCTTTAGCATGACCGAACGAGGATTACAATGGAGGCAAGAGGTAGTACTTTCGAAATATGAATCTGACAGAGCATGACACACCCGAGATCAAAATGTCAATAACGGTTCAGCTCTGGCTTATAACCACCTCGGTCATCACCTCCGACTAGCCGTTCACAGTCCTTGACCTATCAACAGCCATCATACTGATGAATCCCCTAATAAGCTCGGCCGCAAGCACGTTCGGCTAGTGCAGAAGAAGCCGTTGTATACGCGTTGTCCTGTTCTGTCCTGATATAAGGAGTATGTTCATTCCCTCACAGTTTAACCAGAACAGTTCTACTCATCCTGTTCCCCCTTGGTTCTGTGGCTTCGCCGCCGTTCCTTTGCTCTGCTCGTCCATTGCACTTTTTGTCTTCGGCAACTCTCAACGATTCGCTCCGTCACTCTCGCTCCTTCGCTCAGCTCTCTCTCACACCAACCTGTCTACCTCTGCTACCTCGCTTCTCAGCCCTCATCTGCTCCCGCGACTAACTCCTCAAACCGCCCTCGCTTATGTCACTCTGCTGACGTACACCTGTATGTCCCGATGCTTCTGCTTGCTTCTGCTGCCGCTGTTCTTGTGTCTGCATTCTTCTTACATGGTATCCCAGCTTCGGGCAACATCACCTGGAGTCGTGTGACCGCGTCATCGCCCTGCCTCCATTCTCGCTTCACTGCTTTGACTCATATTCTCCTGCCACCGCTACCACCGTCTCGCCGCTTCGCCAGCAGCTGACAATAGCGGCTCTGCCTGACGAGTTCTCCACGCTGAAGGAATGCCCCCGTTGTCCCAAGAAGGCCATGCACCCATTTCCGCGCCCGTGGCTAACAACCGGTGACGTGTTGTCCACAGCAGCGGCAAGTAACTCTCGAACCGCTGCCTGCCTTCAACTACCTAGAAGCTTCTCGCAGTCTGCCATTCGCTGCTCCTCATCGCATCCGCCTCCGCCAGTATCTCCTTCCCTTTCCTCCACTCTCATCAACGTCATCTGCTCCTTCCTCGTTGTCATCCTTTGTTTGCCTACGCCCATCATCTCGAGCCGCCTCCTCGCATCGCCTCCTTGTCTCGTCAGCAGTTGTAGCCAAAACTGCCGCCGTCAGGATATCGGACACCACCGGTCTTCCTGCTCTCATTTCCGAGCCAATTGGGGAACAAGCCGTCACTCTCTTGACATCAGCAGTCTAGTATCCCTGCCCGCTACCTGACTCCCTCTACCCCAACCAACTTCTTCCAGCCGTCAGGATATTGGACACCACCAGTCTTCCTGTTCCCAATTCCTAGCCAACTGGGGAGCAAGCCGTCACTCTCCTGAATGCATAAGGAGTAGCTGCGACGCTCTGCCTCCATCTGCCATGCCACGTCTTGTCTCGGCTCTCTCCGCTGGCATCACTCTATGTCTCTCGTCTCCCTCATCAGGCTTCAGCCTTCATCGCCACTCATCTCTGTCAGGCCTCCTCCTCCTCGCTCCAGTCTCCTCAGCTTCATCAGTTGGCCGTTCCTACCTCATCTCCGTCTCTCCGCCGTCAGCATCATTCGCGCCGCCTCCTTATTCGTCTCCTTGTCATCAGCATCCTCCGCGCCGCCCTTCCATCCATCATCAGCATCAGCATCATCGGCATCGCGTTACTGCGTACGTGGTTCCGCCCCTGTGCCCACTCGTCAATCATTCGCTTCCTCCGCTTCCGCAAATTGCTTCCAGCTTGGCACAAGGATCCGCCCGGTCGCATCGCCTTTTTCCGCGACGACCTGCGCCCACGCCGTACCCTCTTTCAGCGCACATGGTTTTGCCCCTGCGCCCACTCATCAATCAATCGCCTCCTCCGCCATCATCCGCCTTCATCATTCGCTCTGCACAAGGATCCGCCCAGTCGCATCGCTCCAGTCGCTCGAACCAGTTCGCACCACTCCGCAACCAGTTCGCACCACTCCGCAACCAGTTCGCACCACTCTGCAACCGGTTTGCACCACTCCGCAACCAGATCGCACCACTCCGCAACCAGTTTGTACCACTCCGCAACCAGTTCGCACCACTCCGCAACCAGTTCGCGCCTTCCACAACCAGTTTGCACCACTCCGCAACCAGTTCGCACCACTCCACAGCAAGTTCACACCGCTCCGCAACCAGTTTGCACCACCCCACAACCAATTCGCACCACACCGCAACCCGTTCGCACCACTCCGCAACCATTTCGCACCACTCCGCAACCAGTTCGCACAACTCAACAACCAGTTTGCACCACTCCGCAACCATTTTGCACCACTCGGCAGCCAGTTCGCGCCTTTCCGCAGGCAGTTCGTGCCACTCCGCAACTAGTTCGCACCACTCTGTAACCAGTTCGTACCTCTTCGCAACCAGTTTGCACCACTGCGCAGCCCGTTTGCACCGGTCCGCAACCAGTTTGCACCAATCCGCAGCCAGTTCGCACCACTGTGCAAGCAGTTCGCACCACGCCGCAACCTGTTCGCACTACTCGACAACCAGTTCGCCTCACTCAGCAACCAGTTCGCACCATTCCGCAATCGTTCGAACCACTCCAGAACCAGTTCACACCACTCCACAACCATATCGCACCACTCCGCATCCAGTTCGCACCAGTCCGCAACCAGTTCGCACCACTCCGCAACCAGTTTGCATCAATCCGCAACCAGTTTGCACGATTCCGCAACCAGTTTGCATCACTCCGCAACGAGTTCGCACCTCTCCGCAACGAGTTCGCACCTCTCCGCAACGAGTTCGCACCTCTCCGCAACGAGTTCGCACCTCTCCGCAACGAGTTCGCACCTCTCCGCAACGAGTTCGCACCTCTCCGCAACGAGTTCGCACCTCTCCGCAACGAGTTCGCACCTCTCCGCAACGAGTTCGCACCTCTCCGCAACGAGTTCGCACCTCTCCGCAACGAGTTCGCACCTCTCCGCAACGAGTTCGCACCTCTCCGCAACGAGTTCGCACCTCTCCGCAACGAGTTCGCACCTCTCCGCAACGAGTTCGCACCTCTCCGCAACGAGTTCGCACCTCTCCGCAACGAGTTCGCACCTCTCCGCAACGAGTTCGCACCTCTCCGCAACGAGTTCGCACCTCTCCGCAACGAGTTCGCACCTCTCCGCAACGAGTTCGCACCTCTCCGCAACGAGTTCGCACCTCTCCGCAACGAGTTCGCACCTCTCCGCAACGAGTTCGCACCTCTCCGCAACGAGTTCGCACCTCTCCGCAACGAGTTCGCACCTCTCCGCAACGAGTTCGCACCTCTCCGCAACGAGTTCGCACCTCTCCGCAACGAGTTCGCACCTCTCCGCAACGAGTTCGCACCTCTCCGCAACGAGTTCGCACCTCTCCGCAACGAGTTCGCACCTCTCCGCAACGAGTTCGCACCTCTCCGCAACGAGTTCGCACCTCTCCGCAACGAGTTCGCACCTCTCCGCAACGAGTTCGCACCTCTCCGCAACGAGTTCGCACCTCTCCGCAACGAGTTCGCACCTCTCCGCAACGAGTTCGCACCTCTCCGCAACGAGTTCGCACCTCTCCGCAACGAGTTCGCACCTCTCCGCAACGAGTTCGCACCTCTCCGCAACGAGTTCGCACCTCTCCGCAACGAGTTCGCACCTCTCCGCAACGAGTTCGCACCTCTCCGCAACGAGTTCGCACCTCTCCGCAACGAGTTCGCACCTCTCCGCAACGAGTTCGCACCTCTCCGCAACGAGTTCGCACCTCTCCGCAACGAGTTCGCACCTCTCCGCAACGAGTTCGCACCTCTCCGCAACGAGTTCGCACCTCTCCGCAACGAGTTCGCACCTCTCCGCAACGAGTTCGCACCTCTCCGCAACGAGTTCGCACCTCTCCGCAACGAGTTCGCACCTCTCCGCAACGAGTTCGCACCTCTCCGCAACGAGTTCGCACCTCTCCGCAACGAGTTCGCACCTCTCCGCAACGAGTTCGCACCTCTCCGCAACGAGTTCGCACCTCTCCGCAACGAGTTCGCACCTCTCCGCAACGAGTTCGCACCTCTCCGCAACGAGTTCGCACCTCTCCGCAACGAGTTCGCACCTCTCCGCAACGAGTTCGCACCTCTCCGCAACGAGTTCGCACCTCTCCGCAACGAGTTCGCACCTCTCCGCAACGAGTTCGCACCTCTCCGCAACGAGTTCGCACCTCTCCGCAACGAGTTCGCACCTCTCCGCAACGAGTTCGCACCTCTCCGCAACGAGTTCGCACCTCTCCGCAACGAGTTCGCACCTCTCCGCAACGAGTTCGCACCTCTCCGCAACGAGTTCGCACCTCTCCGCAACGAGTTCGCACCTCTCCGCAACGAGTTCGCACCTCTCCGCAACGAGTTCGCACCTCTCCGCAACGAGTTCGCACCTCTCCGCAACGAGTTCGCACCTCTCCGCAACGAGTTCGCACCTCTCCGCAACGAGTTCGCACCTCTCCGCAACGAGTTCGCACCTCTCCGCAACGAGTTCGCACCTCTCCGCAACGAGTTCGCACCTCTCCGCAACGAGTTCGCACCTCTCCGCAACGAGTTCGCACCTCTCCGCAACGAGTTCGCACCTCTCCGCAACGAGTTCGCACCTCTCCGCAACGAGTTCGCACCTCTCCGCAACGAGTTCGCACCTCTCCGCAACGAGTTCGCACCTCTCCGCAACGAGTTCGCACCTCTCCGCAACGAGTTCGCACCTCTCCGCAACGAGTTCGCACCTCTCCGCAACGAGTTCGCACCTCTCCGCAACGAGTTCGCACCTCTCCGCAACGAGTTCGCACCTCTCCGCAACGAGTTCGCACCTCTCCGCAACGAGTTCGCACCTCTCCGCAACGAGTTCGCACCTCTCCGCAACGAGTTCGCACCTCTCCGCAACGAGTTCGCACCTCTCCGCAACGAGTTCGCACCTCTCCGCAACGAGTTCGCACCTCTCCGCAACGAGTTCGCACCTCTCCGCAACGAGTTCGCACCTCTCCGCAACGAGTTCGCACCTCTCCGCAACGAGTTCGCACCTCTCCGCAACGAGTTCGCACCTCTCCGCAACGAGTTCGCACCTCTCCGCAACGAGTTCGCACCTCTCCGCAACGAGTTCGCACCTCTCCGCAACGAGTTCGCACCTCTCCGCAACGAGTTCGCACCTCTCCGCAACGAGTTCGCACCTCTCCGCAACGAGTTCGCACCTCTCCGCAACGAGTTCGCACCTCTCCGCAACGAGTTCGCACCTCTCCGCAACGAGTTCGCACCTCTCCGCAACGAGTTCGCACCTCTCCGCAACGAGTTCGCACCTCTCCGCAACGAGTTCGCACCTCTCCGCAACGAGTTCGCACCTCTCCGCAACGAGTTCGCACCTCTCCGCAACGAGTTCGCACCTCTCCGCAACGAGTTCGCACCTCTCCGCAACGAGTTCGCACCTCTCCGCAACGAGTTCGCACCTCTCCGCAACGAGTTCGCACCTCTCCGCAACGAGTTCGCACCTCTCCGCAACGAGTTCGCACCTCTCCGCAACGAGTTCGCACCTCTCCGCAACGAGTTCGCACCTCTCCGCAACGAGTTCGCACCTCTCCGCAACGAGTTCGCACCTCTCCGCAACGAGTTCGCACCTCTCCGCAACGAGTTCGCACCTCTCCGCAACGAGTTCGCACCTCTCCGCAACGAGTTCGCACCTCTCCGCAACGAGTTCGCACCTCTCCGCAACGAGTTCGCACCTCTCCGCAACGAGTTCGCACCTCTCCGCAACGAGTTCGCACCTCTCCGCAACGAGTTCGCACCTCTCCGCAACGAGTTCGCACCTCTCCGCAACGAGTTCGCACCTCTCCGCAACGAGTTCGCACCTCTCCGCAACGAGTTCGCACCTCTCCGCAACGAGTTCGCACCTCTCCGCAACGAGTTCGCACCTCTCCGCAACGAGTTCGCACCTCTCCGCAACGAGTTCGCACCTCTCCGCAACGAGTTCGCACCTCTCCGCAACGAGTTCGCACCTCTCCGCAACGAGTTCGCACCTCTCCGCAACGAGTTCGCACCTCTCCGCAACGAGTTCGCACCTCTCCGCAACGAGTTCGCACCTCTCCGCAACGAGTTCGCACCTCTCCGCAACGAGTTCGCACCTCTCCGCAACGAGTTCGCACCTCTCCGCAACGAGTTCGCACCTCTCCGCAACGAGTTCGCACCTCTCCGCAACGAGTTCGCACCTCTCCGCAACGAGTTCGCACCTCTCCGCAACGAGTTCGCACCTCTCCGCAACGAGTTCGCACCTCTCCGCAACGAGTTCGCACCTCTCCGCAACGAGTTCGCACCTCTCCGCAACGAGTTCGCACCTCTCCGCAACGAGTTCGCACCTCTCCGCAACGAGTTCGCACCTCTCCGCAACGAGTTCGCACCTCTCCGCAACGAGTTCGCACCTCTCCGCAACGAGTTCGCACCTCTCCGCAACGAGTTCGCACCTCTCCGCAACGAGTTCGCACCTCTCCGCAACGAGTTCGCACCTCTCCGCAACGAGTTCGCACCTCTCCGCAACGAGTTCGCACCTCTCCGCAACGAGTTCGCACCTCTCCGCAACGAGTTCGCACCTCTCCGCAACGAGTTCGCACCTCTCCGCAACGAGTTCGCACCTCTCCGCAACGAGTTCGCACCTCTCCGCAACGAGTTCGCACCTCTCCGCAACGAGTTCGCACCTCTCCGCAACGAGTTCGCACCTCTCCGCAACGAGTTCGCACCTCTCCGCAACGAGTTCGCACCTCTCCGCAACGAGTTCGCACCTCTCCGCAACGAGTTCGCACCTCTCCGCAACGAGTTCGCACCTCTCCGCAACGAGTTCGCACCTCTCCGCAACGAGTTCGCACCTCTCCGCAACGAGTTCGCACCTCTCCGCAACGAGTTCGCACCTCTCCGCAACGAGTTCGCACCTCTCCGCAACGAGTTCGCACCTCTCCGCAACGAGTTCGCACCTCTCCGCAACGAGTTCGCACCTCTCCGCAACGAGTTCGCACCTCTCCGCAACGAGTTCGCACCTCTCCGCAACGAGTTCGCACCTCTCCGCAACGAGTTCGCACCTCTCCGCAACGAGTTCGCACCTCTCCGCAACGAGTTCGCACCTCTCCGCAACGAGTTCGCACCTCTCCGCAACGAGTTCGCACCTCTCCGCAACGAGTTCGCACCTCTCCGCAACGAGTTCGCACCTCTCCGCAACGAGTTCGCACCTCTCCGCAACGAGTTCGCACCTCTCCGCAACCAATGCGCACCACTCCGCAACCAGGTCGCACCAGTCCGCAACCAGTTCGCACTACTCAGCAACCAGTTCGCATGACTCCGCAACCAGTTCGTACCACTCCGCAACCAATTTGCACCACTCCGCTACCAGTTCGCACCACTCCGCAACCAGTTCGCACCGCTCCGCAACCCGTTCGCACCACTCCGCAACCAGTTTGCACCACCCCGCTACCAGTTGGCGTACAACCCCGCAAAACTTCCTACAATACCGTACAACTATGTACAGCTCTGGACGATTCTGTACAACTCTGTGCAACTGTGTACAACTCCGTTCAACTCCGTACAACTCAGCACAGCTCCAGACAGCTTCGTTTTACTCTGTACCAATTGCGAAACCCCGTACAACTTCGTTGAACTCTGTACAACTATGTACAACTCCGTACAACTCCGTACATATGTGTACAAGTCCAAACAACTCCGTACAACTCTGTCCAACTCCGTATAACTCCTTACAATTACGACTATGACCAAAGAATTTCACTATGTGTGGTCCACGTTCATGACGCATAATACGAGTCACACATGGTCAGAGGGGGAAACTATGGTTTGGGGATACTGGTTATCAACTAGCATATTCAAAGACCTGTAATACATAGTGGCACAGTGTGGCTACCATGCACAATGACCATCCAAAGAAGGCATATGTCACTGACCATGACCAAATATGTTAAGTATGGGTGGTCAATGTTGAAAGCGCATAATACAAGTCACGAATAATCAGAGGGGGAAACAATGGTTTGGGAATACTAATCATCGACTGGCAAGTACAAAGACCTTCAATAAGTAGTGGAACGGTGTGGCTACCATGCTCAATGACCAACCAATGTAGGCATATGTCACTGAACACGACCAAAGAATTTCACTACGTGTGGTCAATGTTGACAACCATAATACAAGTCACAAACGGTCCGAGGAGGAAACGATGGTTTGGAGATACTGGTTATTAAATAGCATGTACAAAGACATTCAATAAGCAGTGGTACACTGTGGGCACCATGCACAATGACCATCCAAAGTAGGCATATGTCACTGACCATGACCAGAGAATCTCACTATGTTTGGTGAACTTTGACTACTCTTTATACGAGTCACAAATGGTCAGAGGGGGAAACAATAGTTTGGGAATACTAGGTATCAATTATCAAGAACAAAGATCTTAAAAAAGCAGTGGCAAGGTGTGGCTACCATGCACAATGAGCAACCAAAGTAGACATGTGTCACTGACCACGAGCAAAGGATTTCACTGTGGGTGGTCAATGTTGATATAGCATAATACGAGTCACAGATGGTCAGAGGGGGAAGCAATGATTTGCAAATACTAGTTATCGACTACCAAGTACAGAGACCTTCAATAAGTAGTGGCACGGTGTGGCTACCATGCACAGTCACCAACCAAAGTAGGCATGTGTCATTGACCATGACCGAAGAATTTCACTGTATGTCGCCAAAGTTGACAACTCATACGAGCCACAAATGGTCAAAGGGGGAAACAATGGTTTGGGAATACTAGTTATCAAATAGCAAATACAAATACCGTCAATAACCAATGACTCTGGGTGGCTCCCATGCACAATGAGCGACCAAAGTAGGCATATGTCATTGTCCATGACCAAAGAATTTCACTGTGTGGTAAACGTTGACAACTCTTAAAGTGAGTCACAACAGGTCAGAGGGGGAAACAATGGTTTGAAATACTAGTTATTAACTAGCAAGTACAAAGACCTTCCATAAGTAGTGGTAATCATGACCAAATAATTTCACTATGTGTGGTCAACGTTGACAATTCATAATATAAGTCACAAGTGGTCAGAGGGGCAAACAATGGTTCGGGATTACTAGTTGTCGACTAGCAAGTACAAAGACCTTTAATAAGTATTGGCACGGTGTGGCTACCATGCACAGCGACCAACCAAAGAAGGCATATGTCATTGACCACGACCAAAGAATTTCATTCAGTGTGTTCAACGCTGACAGCTCATAATGCAAGTCACAAATGGCCAAAGGGGGAAACAATGGTTAGGAAATACTGTTTATCGGCTAGCAAGGACAAAGACCATCAACAAGTAGTGGCCCATTATGGCTACCATGGACAATGACCAACCAAAGTAGGCATATGTCACTGACCATGGCCAATAAAACTGGAACAAGCGCAAGACAACTGGAGCAAACCCAAGACAAGTGAAGCAAGCCGGAGAAAACTGGACCTAGGCCAAGACAACTTGAGCAATCAAAAGACAACTTGAGCATGGCCAAGACAACCGGGGGTAAGCCAGAGAACAAAGTTTCAGCAACTTGTACGGAGTTGTACGGTGTTGTACGGAGTTGTAGGGAGTTTTCCAGAGTTGTACGGAGTTGTAGGGAGTTGTATGGAGTTGTACGTATTTGTACAGAGTTGTACAAAGTTGTACAAAGCTGTACGGAGTTTTACTGAGTTGTAGCGAGTTGTACGCAGTTGTAGCAAGTACGGAGTTGTACAGAGTTGATCGGATTTGGAAGGAGTTGTACGGAGTTGGACGGAGTTGTACAGAGTTGTACATAGTTGTACAAAGTTGTGCACATTTACACAGAGCTATATAGTGTTGTACAGAGCTATACTGAGCTGTACAGAGCTATACGGAGTTGTGCGGAGTCGTACGGAGTTCTAGGGAGATGTGCAGAGTTGTACAATGTTGTAAGGAGCTTAACGGAGTTGTGTGGAGTAGTACATAGTTGTACTGAGCAGTACGGAGTTGTTCACAGCTGTAGCGATTTGTACAGTGTTGTTTTGAGTTGTACGGAGTTGTACGGAGTTGTACCGAGTTGTAAAGAGTTGTACGGAGTTGCATGGATTGTAAAGCGTTGTACGGAGTTGCATGGATTGTAAAGAGTTGTACCGCAACCAATTTGCACCACTCCGCAGCCAGTTCGCATCACTCCGCAACGAGTTCGCACCACTCCGCAACCCGTTTGCACCACCCCGCAACCGGTTTGCACTACTCCGCAACCTGTTCGCACCACTCCGCAACCAGTTCGCACCACTCCGCAACCAGTTCGCACCACTCCGCAACCAGTTCGCACCACTCCGCAACCAGTTCGCACCACTCTGCAACCAGTTCGCACCATTCCGCAACCCGTTTGCACCACTCCGCAGCCAGTTTTCACCACTCCGCAACCCGTTTGTACCACTCCGCAACCACTTCCCACCACTCCGCATCCACTTCGCACCACTCTGCAACCCGTTCGCACCACTACGCAACCAGTTTGCACCACTTCGCAACCAGGTTGCACCACACCGCAACCAGTTTGCACCAATCTGCATTCCGTTCGCACCACTCCGCAACCAGTCGCACCACTTCGCAACCAGTTCGTACCACTCCGCAACCGGTTCGCACCAAATTCGCACCACTCCGCAGCCAGTTTGCATCACTCCGCAACCAGTTTGCATCCCTCCGCAACCAGTTCGCACCACTATGCAATCAGTTCGCACAACTCCGCAACCAGTTTGCACGACTCCGCAACCAGTTCGCACCACGCCACGACCAGTTCGCACCACTCTGGGACCAGTTCGCACCACTCCGTAACCAGTTCGCAGCACTCCGCAACCCGTTCGCACCACTCGGCAACCAGTTCGCACCACTCCGCAACCGGTTCGTACCACTCCGCAACCCGTTTGCACCACACCGCAACCAGTTTGCACCACTCCGCAACCAGTTCGCACCACTGTGCGACCAGTTTGCACCACTCCGCAATCAGTTCGCACAACTCCGCAACCAGTTCGCACCACTCTGCAACCAGTTTGCACCACTCCGCAACCAGTTCGCACCTCTCCGCAACCACTTCGCACCACTCCGCAACCCGTTCGCACCACTCCGCAACCAGTTCGCACCACTCCGCAACCGGTTTGCACCACTCCGCGACCAGTCCGCACCACTCTGCAACCAGTTTGCACCACTCCCCAACCAGTTCGCACCATTCCGCAACCGGTTTGCACCACTCCGCTACCAGTTTGCACCACACCGCAACCAGTTTGCACCACTCCGCAACCAGTTTGCACCACTCTGCAACCAGTTTGCACCACTCCGCAACCCGTTTGCAACACTCCACAACCGATTCGCACCACTCTGTGACCAGTTCGCACCACTCTGCAACCAGTTCGCACCACTACCCAACCAGTTCGCACCATTCCGCAACCAGTTCGCACCACTCGGCAACCAGCTCGTACCACTCCGCAACCCGTTTGCACCACTCCGCAACCGATTCGCACCAGTCCGCAACCCGTTCGCACCACTCCACAACCAATTCGCACCACTCTGCGACCAGTTTGCACCACTCCGCAATCAGTTCGCACCATTCCGCAACCAGTTCGCAGCACTCCGCAACCAGTTCACACCAATCCGCAGCCAGTTCGCACCTTTCCGCAGCCAGTTCGCACCACTCGGCAACCAGCTCGTACCACTCCGCAACCCGTTTGCACCACTCCGCAACCGATTCGCACCAGTCCGCAACCCGTTCGCACCACTCCACAACCAATTCGCACCACTCTGCGACCAGTTTGCACCACTCCGCAATCAGTTCGCACCATTCCGCAACCAGTTCGCAGCACTCCGCAACCAGTTCACACCAATCCGCAGCCAGTTCGCACCTTTCCGCAGCCAGTTCGCACCACTCGGCAACCAGCTCGTACCACTCCGCAACCCGTTTGCACCACTCCGCAACCGATTCGCACCAGTCCGCAACCCGTTCGCACCACTCCACAACCAATTCGCACCACTCTGCGACCAGTTTGCACCACTCCGCAATCAGTTCGCACCATTCCGCAACCAGTTCGCAGCACTCCGCAACCAGTTCACACCAATCCGCAGCCAGTTCGCACCTTTCCGCAGCCAGTTCGCACCACTCGGCAACCAGCTCGTACCACTCCGCAACCCGTTTGCACCACTCCGCAACCAATTCGCACTATTCCGCAACCAGTTCACACCACTCCTCAACCCGTTCGTACCACTCGGCAACCAGCTCGCACCACTCCGCAACCAGTTCGCACCACTCCGCAACCAGTTTGCACCACTCCGCAACCAGTTCGCACCCCTGCGCAACCGGTTTGCACCACTCTGCAACCGGTTCGCACCACTCCGTAACCGGTTCGCACCACTCTGCATCCGGTTCGCACCACTCCGCAACACGTTCGCAACACTCTGCAAGGAGTTCGTACCACTCAACAAACCGTTTTCACCACTCTGCAACCAGTTTGCACCACTCCGCAACCAGTTTGCACCATTCCGCAACCAGTTAGCACCACTCCGCAACCAGTTTGCACCACTCCGCAACCAGTTTGCACCACTCCACAACCGGTTTGCACCACTCCGCAACCAGTTCGCACCACTCCGCAACCCGTTCGCAACCCTTCGCAACAAGTTTACATGACTCCGCAACCAGTTTGCACCACCTAGCAACCCGTTTGCAACCCTTCGCAACCAGTTTACACGACTCCGCAACCAGTTCGCACCACTACCCGACCAGTTTGCACCACTCTGCAACCAGTTCGCATCACTCCCCAACCTGTTCCCACCATTCCGCAACCAGTTTGCACCACTCTGCTACCAGTTCGCACCACTCCGCAGCCGGTTTGCACCACTCCGCAACCAGTTCGCACCACTGCGCAACCAGTTCGCACCACTCCGCAAGCAATTTGCACCACTCCGCAGGCAGTTCGCATCACTCCGCAACGAGTTCGCACGACTCCGCTACCCGTTCGCACCACTCCGCAACCGGATGCACTTCTCCGCAACCTGTTCGCACCACTCCGCAACCAGTTCGCACCACTCCGCGACCAGTTTGCACCACTCCGCAACCAGTTCGCACCACTCCGCGACCAGTTTGCACCACTCCGCAACCAGTTCGCACCACTGCGCAACCAGTTCGCACCACTCCGCAACCAGTTCGTACCACTCCGCAACCAGTTCGCACCACTCCGCAACTGGTTCGCACCTCTCCGCACCCGATTCGCACCACTCCGCAACCGGTTCGTAGCACTCCCCAACCCGTTTGCACCACACCGCAACCAGTTCGCACCACTCGGCAACCAGTTTGCACCACTCCGCGACCAGTTTGCACCACTCCGCAACCAGTTCGCACCACTGCGCAACCAGTTCGCACCACTCCGCAACCAGTTCGTACCACTCCGCAACCAGTTCGCACCACTCCGCAACTGGTTCGCACCTCTCCGCACCCGATTCGCACCACTCCGCAACCGGTTCGTAGCACTCCCCAACCCGTTTGCACCACACCGCAACCAGTTCGCACCACTCGGCAACCAGTTTGCACCACTCCGCGACCAGTTTGCACCACTCCGCAACCAGTTCGCACCACTGCGCAACCAGTTCGCACCACTCCGCAACCAGTTCGTACCACTCCGCAACCAGTTCGCACCACTCCGCAACTGGTTCGCACCTCTCCGCACCCGATTCGCACCACTCCGCAACCGGTTCGTAGCACTCCCCAACCCGTTTGCACCACACCGCAACCAGTTCGCACCACTCGGCAACCAGTTTGCACCACTCCGCGACCAGTTTGCACCACTCCGCAACCAGTTCGCACCACTGCGCAACCAGTTCGCACCACTCCGCAACCAGTTCGTACCACTCCGCAACCAGTTCGCACCACTCCGCAACTGGTTCGCACCTCTCCGCACCCGATTCGCACCACTCCGCAACCGGTTCGTAGCACTCCCCAACCCGTTTGCACCACACCGCAACCAGTTCGCACCACTCGGCAACCAGTTTGCACCACTCCGCGACCAGTTTGCACCACTCCGCAACCAGTTCGCACCACTGCGCAACCAGTTCGCACCACTCCGCAACCAGTTCACACAACTCCGCAACCAGTTCGTACCACTCTGCAACCAGTTCGCACCACTCCGCAACCAGTTCGCACCACTCCGCAACCAGTTAACACCCCTCCGCAACCGGTTCGCACCACTCCGCAACCGGTTCCTACCACTCCTTAACCGGTTCGCACCACTGCGCAACTGGTTTGCACCACTCCGCAACCGGGTCGCACCACTCTGCAACCAGTTGGCACCACACCGCAGCCAGTTCGCATCACTCCGCAACTAGTTCGCATCACTCCGCAACCAGTTCGCACCACTCCGCAACCGGTTTGCACTACTCCGCAACCTGTTCGCACCACTCCGCAACCAGTTTGAACCACTCCGCAACCGGTTTGCACCACTCCGCGACCAGTTCGCACCACTCCGGAACCAGTTCGCACCTCTCCGCAACCAGTTCGCACCACTCCGCAACCCGTTCGCACCACTCCGCAACCAGTTCGCACTACTCCGCAACCAGTTTGCACCACTCCGCAACCCGTTCGCACCACTCCGCAACCAGTTCGCACTACTCCGCAACCAGTTTGCACCACTCCGCAACCCGTTCGCACCACTCCGCAACCAGTTCGCACTACTCCGCAACCAGTTTGCACCACTCCGCAACCCGTTCGCACCACTCCGCAACCAGTTCGCACTACTCCGCAACCAGTTTGCACCACTCCGCAACCCGTTCGCACCACTCCGCAACCAGTTCGCACTACTCCGCAACCAGTTTGCACCACTCCGCAACCCGTTCGCACCACTCCGCAACCAGTTCGCACTACTCCGCAACCAGTTTGCACCACTCCGCAACCCGTTCGCACCACTCCGCAACCAGTTCGCACTACTCCGCAACCAGTTTGCACCACTCCGCAACCCGTTCGCACCACTCCGCAACCAGTTTGCACCACACCGCAATCAGTTTGCACCACTCCGCAACCAGTTTGCACCACTCCGCGACCAGTTCGCACCACTCCGGAACCAGTTCGCACCTCTCCGCAACCAGTTCGCACCACTCCGCAACCAGTTCGCACCACTCCGCAACCAGTTCGCACCACTCCGCAACCAGTTCGCACCACTCCGCAACCAGTTCGCACCATTCCGCAACCCGTTCGCACCACTCTGCAACCAGTTCGCACTACTCCACACCCAGTTTGCGTCACTCTGCAACCAGTTTGCACCAATCCGCAACCAGTTTGCAACACTCCGCACCAAGTTTGCACCACTCCGCGACCAGTTCGCACTACTCCACAACCAGTTCGCACCACTCGACAACCAGTTCGCACCACTCCGCAACCAGTTTGCACCACTCCGGAACGAGTCCTTACCACTCCGCAAGCTGTCCGTACCACTCCGCAACCAGTTCGCACGACTCCGCAGCCAGTTCGCACCATTCCGCAACCAGCTCGCACCACTGAACCAGTTCGCACCTCTACTCCGCAACCAGTTCGCACCACTCCGCAACCAGTTTGCACCACTCCGCAACCGGTTCCCACCACTCCGCAACCAGTTTGCACTACCCCGCAACCAGTTCGCACCACTCCGCATCCAGTTGGCACCTCTCCGCAACCAGTTCCCACCTCTCCGTAAGCAGTTCGCACCACTCCGCAACCAGTTCACACCTCTCCGCAACCAGTTCGCACCACACTACAACCAATGTGCACCACTCCGCAACCAGTTCGCACCACTCCGAAACCAGTTCGCACCACTCCGCAACCAGTTCGCAACACTCCGCAAGCAGTTCGCACCACTCCGCAACCAGTGTCAGAAATTGACATCAGAAGAAACTCACCCTGGACACTCAACCAGGAGGAAAAGTCGCTCTCAATAAACAATTCATGTCCAAGACCAACCCACCTTGACCCAACGACTCTCGGTCACACTGACCGTTGAGTTCGACGTGTCGAGCTATCCCCTAAAAATGTGACATCTGTCACCCGCGTCCGGGTAGCGGAAAGAAGCCGTTGCTTTCTTGTCCTGTTCTGCCCCTTCTTGTACCGAGGATGTTCATTCCCTGGAGTTAACCAGAAGAGTTATTCACATCCTTTTCCCTTTGGTTCTGCGGTTTCGCCGCCGTGTCCTCCCTCTGCTCGCCTCTCGCGTCCAATCACTTTGTCTACCATCCCTAGCTCCCCCTTCGCTTCATCACTTCTGACCTTTCGCTCACTCCCGACACATCCCTTGCTTTGCTCTCCCGTTCTCTCACTACCCTCCGCCTATCTCGGAGTTCCAGTTGTTCGTCTCTCTTGAGGCCCTCCGACTAACTCCTTGGGACTACTCTCATCTTTCTGCTTTCGTCACTCAACTGAGTCACTCTTGCACACGTCCTTGCTTCTGCTTGCTTCTGCTCGTGTCCTACTCACTGATAACAATCTTCTAACAACCAGTTTGCACCACTCTGCAACCAGTTCATACCACTCCGCAAGCAGTTCGCACCACTCCGCAACCAGTTCGCACCACTCCGCAACCAGTTCGTACCACTCCGCAAGCAGTTTGCACCACTCCGCAACCAGTTCGCACCACTCCGCAACCAGTTCGCACCACTGCGCAATCAGTTCGCACCACTCCGCAACCAGTTCGCACCACTGCGCAACCAGTTTGCACCACTCCGCATCCCGTTCGCACCACTCCGCAACCAGTCCGCACCACTCCGCAACCAGTTCGGCCCACTCCGCAACCAGTTCGCACCCCTCCGCAACCAGTTCGCACCACTTCGCAACCAGTTCGCACCACTCCGGACCCAGTTTGCACCACTCCGCAACCTGTTTGCATGCCTCTGCAACCAGTTCGCACCACTCGGCAACCAGTTCGCACCACTCCGCAGCCAGATCGCACCACTCCCAGACCAGTTCGCACTACTCCGCAACCAGTTTGCACCACTCCTTAGCAAGTTCTCACCACTCAGTAACGAGTTTGCACCACTCCGCAACCAGTGCGCACCACTCCACAACCAGTGCGCACCACTGCGCAACCAGTTTGCACCACTCCGCATCCCGTTCGCACCACTCCGCAACCAGTCCGCACCACTCCGCAACCAGTTCGGCCCACTCCGCAACCAGTTCGCACCCCTCCGCAACCAGTTCGCACCACTTCGCAACCAGTTCGCACCACTCCGGACCCAGTTTGCACCACTCCGCAACCTGTTTGCATGCCTCTGCAACCAGTTCGCACCACTCGGCAACCAGTTCGCACCACTCCGCAGCCAGATCGCACCACTCCCAGACCAGTTCGCACTACTCCGCAACCAGTTTGCACCACTCCTTAGCAAGTTCTCACCACTCAGTAACGAGTTTGCACCACTCCGCAACCAGTGCGCACCACTCCACAACCAGTGCGCACCACTGCGCAACCAGTTTGCACCACTCCGCATCCCGTTCGCACCACTCCGCAACCAGTCCGCACCACTCCGCAACCAGTTCGGCCCACTCCGCAACCAGTTCGCACCCCTCCGCAACCAGTTCGCACCACTTCGCAACCAGTTCGCACCACTCCGGACCCAGTTTGCACCACTCCGCAACCTGTTTGCATGCCTCTGCAACCAGTTCGCACCACTCGGCAACCAGTTCGCACCACTCCGCAGCCAGATCGCACCACTCCCAGACCAGTTCGCACTACTCCGCAACCAGTTTGCACCACTCCTTAGCAAGTTCTCACCACTCAGTAACGAGTTTGCACCACTCCGCAACCAGTGCGCACCACTCCACAACCAGTGCGCACCACTGCGCAACCAGTTTGCACCACTCCGCATCCCGTTCGCACCACTCCGCAACCAGTCTCCACCACTCCGCAACCAGTTCGCACCACTCCGCAACCAGTTCCCACCACTCCGCAACCCGTTCGCACCACTCCGCAACCAGTTCGCACCACTCCGCAACCCGTTCGCACCACTCCGCAACCAATTCGCACCACTCTGCAACCAGTTCGCACCACTCCGCAACCAGTTCGCACCTCTCCGCGACCAGTTCGCACCGCACCACAACCTGTTCGCACCACTCCGCAACCAGTTCGCACCACTCCGAAGCCAGTTCGCACCGGAGTGGTGCGAACTGGTTGCGGAGTGGTGCGAACTGGTTTCGGAGTGGTGCGAACTGGTTCCGGAGTGGTGCGAACTGGTTGCTGAGTGGTGAGAACTTGTTGAGGACTAGTGGGAAGTGGTTGCGGAGTGGTGTGAACTGGTTGCGGAGTGGTGCGAACTGGTTATGGAGTGGTGCAAACTGGTTGCGAAGTGGTGAACCGGTTGCGGAGTTGTCCAAACTGGTTGCAGAGTAGTGCGACTTGGTTGCGGAGTGGTGCGAACTGGTTGCGGAGTGGTGCAAACGGGTTCCGGAGTGGTGCAAACTGGTTGCTGAGTGGTGCAAAGTAGTTGCGGAGTGGTGCGAAGTGGTTGCGGAGTGGTACAAACTGGTTGTGGAGTGGTGGGAACTGATTGCGAAGTGGTGCAAACTGGTTGCGGAGTGGTGCAAACTGGTTGCGGAGTGGTACGAACTGGTTGTGGAGTGGTGCGAACTGGTTGTGGTGTGGTCCGAACTGGTTGCGTAGTGCAAACTGGTTGCAGAGTGGTGCGAACCGGTTGCGGAATGGTGCGAACTGGTTTCGGAGTGCTGCGAACTGGTTGCGGAGTAATGCGATCATTTTGCGGACTGGTGCGAACTGGGTGCAGAGTGGTGCAAACTGGATGCAGAGTGGTGCGAACCGGTTGCGGAATGGTGCGAACTGGTTTCGGAGTGCTGCGAACTGGTTGCGGAGTAATGCGATCATTTTGCGGACTGGTGCGAACTGGGTGCAGAGTGGTGCAAACTGGATGCAGAGTGGTGCGAACCGGTTGCGGAATGGTGCGAACTGGTTTCGGAGTGCTGCGAACTGGTTGCGGAGTAATGCGATCATTTTGCGGACTGGTGCGAACTGGGTGCAGAGTGGTGCAAACTGGATGCAGAGTGGTGCGAACCGGTTGCGGAATGGTGCGAACTGGTTTCGGAGTGCTGCGAACTGGTTGCGGAGTAATGCGATCATTTTGCGGACTGGTGCGAACTGGGTGCAGAGTGGTGCAAACTGGATGCAGAGTGGTGCGAACCGGTTGCGGAATGGTGCGAACTGGTTTCGGAGTGCTGCGAACTGGTTGCGGAGTAATGCGATCATTTTGCGGACTGGTGCGAACTGGGTGCAGAGTGGTGCAAACTGGATGCAGAGTGGTGCGAACCGGTTGCGGAATGGTGCGAACTGGTTTCGGAGTGCTGCGAACTGGTTGCGGAGTAATGCGATCATTTTGCGGACTGGTGCGAACTGGGTGCAGAGTGGTGCAAACTGGATGCAGAGTGGTGCGAACCGGTTGCGGAATGGTGCGAACTGGTTTCGGAGTGCTGCGAACTGGTTGCGGAGTAATGCGATCATTTTGCGGACTGGTGCGAACTGGGTGCAGAGTGGTGCAAACTGGATGCAGAGTGGTGCGAACCGGTTGCGGAATGGTGCGAACTGGTTTCGGAGTGCTGCGAACTGGTTGCGGAGTAATGCGATCATTTTGCGGACTGGTGCGAACTGGGTGCAGAGTGGTGCAAACTGGATGCAGAGTGGTGCGAACCGGTTGCGGAATGGTGCGAACTGGTTTCGGAGTGCTGCGAACTGGTTGCGGAGTAATGCGATCATTTTGCGGACTGGTGCGAACTGGGTGCAGAGTGGTGCAAACTGGATGCAGAGTGGTGCGAACCGGTTGCGGAATGGTGCGAACTGGTTTCGGAGTGCTGCGAACTGGTTGCGGAGTAATGCGATCATTTTGCGGACTGGTGCGAACTGGGTGCAGAGTGGTGCAAACTGGATGCAGAGTGGTGCGAACCGGTTGCGGAATGGTGCGAACTGGTTTCGGAGTGCTGCGAACTGGTTGCGGAGTAATGCGATCATTTTGCGGACTGGTGCGAACTGGGTGCAGAGTGGTGCAAACTGGATGCAGAGTGGTGCGAACCGGTTGCGGAATGGTGCGAACTGGTTTCGGAGTGCTGCGAACTGGTTGCGGAGTAATGCGATCATTTTGCGGACTGGTGCGAACTGGGTGCAGAGTGGTGCAAACTGGATGCAGAGTGGTGCGAACCGGTTGCGGAATGGTGCGAACTGGTTTCGGAGTGCTGCGAACTGGTTGCGGAGTAATGCGATCATTTTGCGGACTGGTGCGAACTGGGTGCAGAGTGGTGCAAACTGGATGCAGAGTGGTGCGAACCGGTTGCGGAATGGTGCGAACTGGTTTCGGAGTGCTGCGAACTGGTTGCGGAGTAATGCGATCATTTTGCGGACTGGTGCGAACTGGGTGCAGAGTGGTGCAAACTGGATGCAGAGTGGTGCGAACCGGTTGCGGAATGGTGCGAACTGGTTTCGGAGTGCTGCGAACTGGTTGCGGAGTAATGCGATCATTTTGCGGACTGGTGCGAACTGGGTGCAGAGTGGTGCAAACTGGATGCAGAGTGGTGCGAACCGGTTGCGGAATGGTGCGAACTGGTTTCGGAGTGCTGCGAACTGGTTGCGGAGTAATGCGATCATTTTGCGGACTGGTGCGAACTGGGTGCAGAGTGGTGCAAACTGGATGCAGAGTGGTGCGAACCGGTTGCGGAATGGTGCGAACTGGTTTCGGAGTGCTGCGAACTGGTTGCGGAGTAATGCGATCATTTTGCGGACTGGTGCGAACTGGGTGCAGAGTGGTGCAAACTGGATGCAGAGTGGTGCGAACCGGTTGCGGAATGGTGCGAACTGGTTTCGGAGTGCTGCGAACTGGTTGCGGAGTAATGCGATCATTTTGCGGACTGGTGCGAACTGGGTGCAGAGTGGTGCAAACTGGATGCAGAGTGGTGCGAACCGGTTGCGGAATGGTGCGAACTGGTTTCGGAGTGCTGCGAACTGGTTGCGGAGTAATGCGATCATTTTGCGGACTGGTGCGAACTGGGTGCAGAGTGGTGCAAACTGGATGCAGAGTGGTGCGAACCGGTTGCGGAATGGTGCGAACTGGTTTCGGAGTGCTGCGAACTGGTTGCGGAGTAATGCGATCATTTTGCGGACTGGTGCGAACTGGGTGCAGAGTGGTGCAAACTGGATGCAGAGTGGTGCGAACCGGTTGCGGAATGGTGCGAACTGGTTTCGGAGTGCTGCGAACTGGTTGCGGAGTAATGCGATCATTTTGCGGACTGGTGCGAACTGGGTGCAGAGTGGTGCAAACTGGATGCAGAGTGGTGCGAACCGGTTGCGGAATGGTGCGAACTGGTTTCGGAGTGCTGCGAACTGGTTGCGGAGTAATGCGATCATTTTGCGGACTGGTGCGAACTGGGTGCAGAGTGGTGCAAACTGGATGCAGAGTGGTGCGAACCGGTTGCGGAATGGTGCGAACTGGTTTCGGAGTGCTGCGAACTGGTTGCGGAGTAATGCGATCATTTTGCGGACTGGTGCGAACTGGGTGCAGAGTGGTGCAAACTGGATGCAGAGTGGTGCGAACCGGTTGCGGAATGGTGCGAACTGGTTTCGGAGTGCTGCGAACTGGTTGCGGAGTAATGCGATCATTTTGCGGACTGGTGCGAACTGGGTGCAGAGTGGTGCAAACTGGATGCAGAGTGGTGCGAACCGGTTGCGGAATGGTGCGAACTGGTTTCGGAGTGCTGCGAACTGGTTGCGGAGTAATGCGATCATTTTGCGGACTGGTGCGAACTGGGTGCAGAGTGGTGCAAACTGGATGCAGAGTGGTGCGAACCGGTTGCGGAATGGTGCGAACTGGTTTCGGAGTGCTGCGAACTGGTTGCGGAGTAATGCGATCATTTTGCGGACTGGTGCGAACTGGGTGCAGAGTGGTGCAAACTGGATGCAGAGTGGTGCGAACCGGTTGCGGAATGGTGCGAACTGGTTTCGGAGTGCTGCGAACTGGTTGCGGAGTAATGCGATCATTTTGCGGACTGGTGCGAACTGGGTGCAGAGTGGTGCAAACTGGATGCAGAGTGGTGCGAACCGGTTGCGGAATGGTGCGAACTGGTTTCGGAGTGCTGCGAACTGGTTGCGGAGTAATGCGATCATTTTGCGGACTGGTGCGAACTGGGTGCAGAGTGGTGCAAACTGGATGCAGAGTGGTGCGAACCGGTTGCGGAATGGTGCGAACTGGTTTCGGAGTGCTGCGAACTGGTTGCGGAGTAATGCGATCATTTTGCGGACTGGTGCGAACTGGGTGCAGAGTGGTGCAAACTGGATGCAGAGTGGTGCGAACCGGTTGCGGAATGGTGCGAACTGGTTTCGGAGTGCTGCGAACTGGTTGCGGAGTAATGCGATCATTTTGCGGACTGGTGCGAACTGGGTGCAGAGTGGTGCAAACTGGATGCAGAGTGGTGCGAACCGGTTGCGGAATGGTGCGAACTGGTTTCGGAGTGCTGCGAACTGGTTGCGGAGTAATGCGATCATTTTGCGGACTGGTGCGAACTGGGTGCAGAGTGGTGCAAACTGGATGCAGAGTGGTGCGAACCGGTTGCGGAATGGTGCGAACTGGTTTCGGAGTGCTGCGAACTGGTTGCGGAGTAATGCGATCATTTTGCGGACTGGTGCGAACTGGGTGCAGAGTGGTGCAAACTGGATGCAGAGTGGTGCGAACCGGTTGCGGAATGGTGCGAACTGGTTTCGGAGTGCTGCGAACTGGTTGCGGAGTAATGCGATCATTTTGCGGACTGGTGCGAACTGGGTGCAGAGTGGTGCAAACTGGATGCAGAGTGGTGCGAACCGGTTGCGGAATGGTGCGAACTGGTTTCGGAGTGCTGCGAACTGGTTGCGGAGTAATGCGATCATTTTGCGGACTGGTGCGAACTGGGTGCAGAGTGGTGCAAACTGGATGCAGAGTGGTGCGAACCGGTTGCGGAATGGTGCGAACTGGTTTCGGAGTGCTGCGAACTGGTTGCGGAGTAATGCGATCATTTTGCGGACTGGTGCGAACTGGGTGCAGAGTGGTGCAAACTGGATGCAGAGTGGTGCGAACCGGTTGCGGAATGGTGCGAACTGGTTTCGGAGTGCTGCGAACTGGTTGCGGAGTAATGCGATCATTTTGCGGACTGGTGCGAACTGGGTGCAGAGTGGTGCAAACTGGATGCAGAGTGGTGCGAACCGGTTGCGGAATGGTGCGAACTGGTTTCGGAGTGCTGCGAACTGGTTGCGGAGTAATGCGATCATTTTGCGGACTGGTGCGAACTGGGTGCAGAGTGGTGCAAACTGGATGCAGAGTGGTGCGAACCGGTTGCGGAATGGTGCGAACTGGTTTCGGAGTGCTGCGAACTGGTTGCGGAGTAATGCGATCATTTTGCGGACTGGTGCGAACTGGGTGCAGAGTGGTGCAAACTGGATGCAGAGTGGTGCGAACCGGTTGCGGAATGGTGCGAACTGGTTTCGGAGTGCTGCGAACTGGTTGCGGAGTAATGCGATCATTTTGCGGACTGGTGCGAACTGGGTGCAGAGTGGTGCAAACTGGATGCAGAGTGGTGCGAACCGGTCGCGGAGTGGTGCGAACTGGTTGCGGAGTGGTACGCACTCGTTGCGGAGTGGTGCGAACTAATTGCGAATGGTGCTAACTGGTTGCGGAGTGGTGCGAACCGGTTGCGGAGTGGTCCGAACTGGTTGCGGAGTGGTGAACCAGTTGCGGAGTTCTCCAAACTGGTTGCGCAGTTGTGCCAACTGGTTTCAGAGTGGTGCCAACTGGTTGCGGAGTGGTGCGAACTGGTTGCGGGGTGATGCAAACTGCTGGCGGAGTGGTGCGAACTGGTTGTGGAGTGGTGCGCACTGGTTGCCGAGTGCTGCGCACTTCGTGCGGAGTGGTGCGAACTTGTTGCGGAGTGCTGCGAACTGGTTGCCGAGTGGTGCGAACTGGTTACGGAGTGGTGCAAACTGGTTGCGGAGTACTGTGAACTGGTTGCGGAGTGGTGCTAAATGGTTGCGGAGTGGTGCGAACTGGTTGTGGAGTTGTGCGAACTGGTTGCGGAGTGGTGCAAACTGGTTGCGGAGTGGTGGGAACTCGTTGCAGAGTGGTGCGAGCTGGTTGCAGAGTT
>SZWC01000214.1:489538-513907 GCA_023375785.1 Penium margaritaceum | reverse complement strand
TTTTTTTTTTTTTTTTTTCCTGGACAACCCACAAGCTTCATTAATATGAAGGAAAGACATACAACGCCGCCACACACCGGCACATTGCCGTGGTATGAGAGGGGCCACCTACGGCACAATATGTTGGGTTCAGAAGCTATGCACCAGCAAAGGTGGGCTCGACCCCACGACAAAGTGGGCTTGACCCCACAGAGATCAGAGAGGGCCAGAGCCCAGCGCACGTGCTCGCACTGCGCGATCTGCACGACCTCCGGCGGGAACGTGGTCAGCGCCCGGGCCTGGGTGATGGTGAAGAGGCGGATGGCGGCACACTGGCTCCGGATGCCAGTGATAGAGACGCGCTGGGCTAGGGCCGACAGCGCCTGCTGAGACCAGCACTCAAGGGACCCCCCGGAGCATTGTTGATTTTTTAAAACGCTTTGCAAAGCGTTTAAAAAATCAACGCGCCTGCTGAGACCAGCACTCAAGGGACCCCCGCGGAGCATGGGCGAGTCCCTCGAGAGAGGCAGATCTTCGCCAGGCGGGCAAGGAAGACCCAAAACTCATCGCCCAGGCCGCCCAGGGTCTCCCAGGCCAGTGGACGGAGGAAGCGCCCCGGTCGCAAAGTCGCTGCATACTTGTCCTCCTCCTTCTCGGCCGCCTGAACGGCAGCCCCGGGGCCGGTGGTCCGCTGGCTCCGCGCGTCGACGGTGGTGACGTCCAGCACCCAGATGGTGCCGACCTCGTGATCCACCAGGGTGAGGTCTGACCGGAGGTATCCCCGGCCGCCCGGCACTGGTAGCATGTGTTTGGGCTCGACCCGCACGTCAAGGCGGTGCTTGCTGCAAACGTCTGCAAGCTCGTCGCGGATGGCGTTGTGGACGCGCCAGACTGCCCCCCCCCCCCCCCCCCCCCCCCGTTCTCTTTCCGCTTCACTGCGGCCGGCGATAGCCCGATCAGCCCCACCTGCTCCAGGTGTCCCAAGGGGAGGCCGAGCCACAGCTGCGCGGTAGTCCTCTCGGCAAGGAGGTAGGTCCTGTCTGCCGCTCCCGCAGGCGTCGCTTGCAGCCAGAGAGAGCTCCCCCGCGTCGCCGTTGCCCAGCACTGACTCTGGGCACGACGGCTGCAGCCTGTGCTGGGCCCACAGCGCGCCGGCCCTTCGCATGCGCAATGTCGGAGGGCGGCCGCCCCTGCCTCCTCGACCCACTCCCCCCGACGTCTCGCGAACCACACCGTGCTTATGTGCTGATACAGCTGCGGCCGCGCACTCTGGCGCAAGGCCCCCAAGGACGGCAGCGCCCCAAACACTGGTAGGGGCAGCTCCTGCTGCACCTGCGTCGCCGCCCCCAGAGGGGGCAAAGGAAGTCGATGTCGCGTCCGACGGGGAGCAAGTCACCGAACTCTGTCGCGAGCGCCTGGAGAAGGGTGCCGGTCGCGCAAGCGTGGGCCAGCGGTGCCCGATTCCATGCACTCAGCAGGCCTGCGCCTCCGAAGCCTAGTGGCAGCTGGACCTGCCACTGAGCCAGTCGCTACGAGTCCCGGTCCTCGGACCCCTCAAAAGTCGCTGCCTGGATCTGGAGCACGCGTAGGACCGTCTCCCACACTGCCGTGTCGAATCGATGCAAAGTGTCAAAGCCACCACAGCTGGGTATTTTTTTGCTTAGACGTTTTGCAAAACGGCTAAGCAAAGAATAATCGCTGCAAAGTGTCAAAGCCACCACAGCTCTGGCGGCAGGGCCCGGACGCAAAGGTCCGCCCGGGGCACCACGCAGTGGCGGAGGAGAGTCGTGGCGGCCTGGACATCCTCCATGTGGCTCAGTTTGCGATAGGCCACGAACCTACTCTGGAAGCGACTGCTCACCCCAGTCCGTCGCGAAGGCCTCGACCCCCACGGGGCAACTCAGGACCTGCACACCGAGGGAAGTCCACGGAAGGCTTGTTAGTGAAGGCGGCACCTCCTCCCCCAACCGCTGCCTCCTTCCCCGGCTGCACCCAAAGGCCTCGCTGTGCCGCGACCGCCGCCGTGGCCGCCATGCATGCCCCCCAGCAGCTGGGCCGGCCCGCACGTCTTTTGGATGTGTTTTCGTGTGTGCAAAAGAGATGGTCAAGGGAGAAGGTTTCTTGAATGTGTCGGTGGGAGCTGGCTATGTGTGCTCCTGATCTTGGTTTTCTCGTTCAAGCCGGGTGTGTTTGTTTGTTCCCGTTGACCATGTTCTTTTTTTCCTTCTCTTTCCTCCCCTTTCCCTGCCCTTCTTTGCTTCGTCCTGCACAGTTGCCCCATTTGGTCATTTGATGCATCACCCAGTCATCCATCCCCACTTCCCTCCCTTCCTCCCTCCATCATCCCTCCCATCATCCTTCCATCCTCCCTCCCACCCTCCCTCCCTCTCCCCTTCTCACGCCCCACGACCCACGCCCTCTCCTTTGTCGTCTACTAACTCCGGCTGTGTCCTCCACTGCACGCTTTCTGTGCAACTACCACAGGACACAGTCATGCTCGTGTCGAAGCTTTACGCAACGGACATGACGCCGCCTTCCACAAACATTACGTTCGGAGTGCCGCCGGCCCTAAAAGAAAAGTTTGCCCAGTCCACACAGGCTACTACGGGACAAACTTCTCAGCTGGTTGAGCCCATTTAGTGGCTACGAGGCAGCATGTGACACTGATGAGCATGGATGCATGGAGTGCTTGCGTGAGTGTGTCTTGTTTTCTCTCGTCAAAGAATCCGTGTACCAAGCATGGCGACCACAGGTACCTGAGCATAACAGAAAGCAGCAGCTAATCATGATACGTTGGAAAGTGAAAGTACTGCAAGCAAGAAGCGAAGTACTAACAATTCCATGACCGAAACGGCATTGGATAGGAGTGCGGCACCCTGAAAGAGAAAATCAGTAAGAGAGGAACTCTCCACTACAACTTTGGATTAAGGTATTATTGACATGTGACATTATTGACATTAATGACGCTCCCCATAATAGAGGTAGAAGTGAAGTGAAAAGGCACCCTTGTCCGGGACTATGTTGTCACATGCTTCAACGAAAATTAGGAACCTAGATGGTAGCATGTGTTCGACGCTTGATCCTATGCTCCCTGTGTGAGGCTCTGTGTTCGAAACTGATCACATCTCGGAATTATGGAGATCTCAAAATCTTGACTTGATCTCAGACTTTGAGACGAGGTCGAGATTGTCTCTAAGCACGTCGAGAAGAGAGATAGAGAGAGATTTGGGGCAAAGGAAAAATTTCGAGATGAGATCGACCTCGTCTCGTCTTGTCTTGAACTTGCGCAAATGGAAATGTGACCTAGCGAGGTATCCTGCCACATGTGAAACCTACGAGTATCTTGATATGCGAAGCCCACCACGGAACCCACTCGACCGCGACGTAACGATTCCATCCAGTATAAGACTGATAATTGACCACTATGATCATGATGATCATAGTGGTCAAAGTCCACTATGTCATGTCCACTATGTCATCATGAACAAGCTAGTGCGCAGGTTGGGGAAGTGGCGTTGTTGATGCCGCGTGCGGGAATCCACGCTCGTTGCTTAGTCTGCCCCCTCAGTCTGCTTCACTATAGCCTAAGTCTGAGAGCTCTGGTTTGCTACTCAAAAGTGCGCGCGCCAGAGTTTGCGCCAGAAAGCAGCTGTAATGAAGCAATGACTGATTAGGATTGAATAATGAGCAACTGACTGAGACCCCTCCCAGTTCTAGCCTCACCTCAGCTCTGTGAGGCTTGTTACTCAGAAAACCAGCCAACCAGGAAAATCCTAGCATAATCCTGTGTGGCACATTTTCCTAGGTGAGCCTTGCCAGATGAAGTTACCCGGCAGTTTCCTAGGTGAATGGTATGTGACGGGGCGGGTGAGCACAAGGGAGCACCGGGCACACCATGGATGCGGTAAAAGCTTGCCTTAGAACTCGAGACACACCAAGGCAGTTAGAGTGAGAGGAGCGAGCGAGGTAAAACACCGGTGAGCACACACTCACACCGAGCATTACGCTTGGGTAGGCAAGTGCCGCCACCCGGGGGTCGAGCCCGACCACTCGATATTAAAGCAAGGGCGGCTACTCACCAGTGCATGGCTAAAACCGGCACGGTGGCCCCCTAAGTATCAGCACCCGGGAAATATGCAACCCCCAAAACACTCAGAGGCATGCACACACGATGCAGGGCACGGCAGTGAGAATGTACGAACCCCAGTATCTACCGCATCAAAGAATCATAGAGAGTCATGCAATGGCTACGTATGTGCCAGAGGGCATTCCTAGGCCCAGCCGTAGCTTCATGACGCCAAAGGCTTCAGTCAAGGTGGGCTTGCATGGCGTCTCCCCAGGTGAGGCCATTGTCATTTAATCTGTACATGTGTGTGTAGAGTGTGAGAGACAAGAGGGCATAGAGTTGTGAGTGGCCAACGAACATCAACACTCCCCCATGACCCGCAGGCAAGCAACCCCACACACATGGAGATAACACCAAGTTGTGTTGAACATAAGTACAAGAGAAGCACCATGCACATCAACCTGAGTCTTGCAGACAGATGAGACCAACAGAGTGAACAACACTTTTGAAGACATTCCGGCTGAGGGCCTTAGTGAGAAAGTCAGCTCTCTCTCTCTCTCTCTCTCTCTCTCTCTCTCTCTCTCTCTCTCTCTCTCTCTCTCTCCGTGTGTCCACCCAAGCAACTTGGACAATGCCAGCAGCAATGCACTCACGAACGAAGTGATGCTCCACGTTGATATGCTTGGTGCGTAAGTGATGCATGCCACTGTTCTCGGCAATGGCCTTTGTGCTTTGATTTGCACAGCGCAGAGTGATGCAACGGATGGGAACACCCAACTGCTGTAGCAGAGGACACAGCCAGACAGCCTCACACGTGCCTGCGTCAAGAGCAACATACTCAGCCCCATCGGTGCTGCGGGCAACACACCCTTGTTTGCCACTTTTCCAGGAGACTGCACTTCCACCAATCAAGAAGATGTAGCCAGTTCGGCTGTGTGCATTAGAGTCATGTACCAAGTCACTGTCTGTGAAGCCGTCCACCGCGACTGAGGGTTATGCATGAAAGTACAGCCCGACACGAGGGGTAGAAAGGGCGTAGCGCAGTACCCGCAGAGCAGTCTCAAGATGGTGCTCACGGGGGCACTGAGAGAAGTGAGACATGACGTTCACAGCAAAGGCAACATCAGCACGTGTAGTGGTGGCAAGGTACATCAGAGAGCCAATGACCCGGAGGTAGTCGGTCACATTGACCAACTCCCCCAGTTTGGACAGCTCCAGATACTTTAGCAGGGACTGGCCAGAGGGGGTCATAGGCGTGGAAGCTGTGGGGAATGTTGTGAGAAGCGGTCCGAAGCGCTCCCCCAAGATGCGCACATATGCAGCTTGGTGAAGGTGCAGGGTACGACGGGCGCGATCACGCTCCAACAACATGCTGAAGAAAACACGGGCCGGACCAAGGTCCTTCATCTTGTAAGCCGCTTGGAGCAGAGACTTTGCAGTTGCAACAGATGCAGCGTCGGGGGAGGCAATGAGAAGATCATCCACATAGACAAGGATGGCGACGAGTGGCTTGGTGGGAGCACTGAGAAATAGAGCAGGGTCCACAACACTTCTTCGAAAGCCTCCCTTTTCCAGGGTAGCTACGATCTCTTGGTTCCAGCAGCGTGGGGACTGCTTCATACCATAGAGAGCCTTGCGCAGACGCCATGCTCGGTTTGTTCCATCAGAAAAGCCAGGCGGCTACACCATATAGATCTCCTCGTCCGGCTTGCCATGGAGGAAGGCGTTGTTGACATCCATCTGCTCAATCTCACAGTCATGCTGAGCGACCACGCTGAGGAGAGCCCTAGCTGTGATGTAGCGGCCGACTGAGGCAAAGGTCTCGTCAAAGTCAACTCCAGGGATTTGAGAGAACCCTTTTGCAGTGAGATGAGCTTTGTACCGTTCAGCAGTATTGTCAGGGTTTAGCTTGCGATGGTACACCCACTTGGCTGCAACCGCCTTGCGACCCGGTGGGAGATCCACGAGCTCATACACACCGTGCTTAGATAGCGCGTCGAGCTCGGCTTTCATGGCCTGTTCCCACAAGGGGGAATCAGAGGCTGTGTGGACTGCCAGCACCATCAAAGGTTCGGGTGGAAGAGGGGAGAGACCAGTAGCAGCAAAGCACGAGGCCACATACCCAGTTACAGACGAAGAGAGAGCTAAGTGAAACTCTTGTTCAATGAGAGAGTAGCCAAGTGTTGTTTTGGGGTGCACCATAGAGGCAGCTGCAGACAATGCAGAGGTTACAAGACCAAGAGCACAGAGACCTGGGTCACCAGAGACAACGGAGTGCGAATGAGATGGAAGTGCCCTGAGACGACCACCACACGTGTAGGGTGAGACCGGGGGGAAAGACGGGACACGTGCTGTAGAAGAGGGTATAGTAGAGTGCGGGTGCATAGAGACTGAGGGAGAAGGAGGAGCTGTGGTGGGAGGCGGTGCGGACGGGGCACCAGGTTCAGAGTCAGAGGACGAGGCAAAGGGTGAGGGAGAGAGAGCAGAGGGCTCAAGGCAGCCAGGAGCAGAAGGGACAGAGGACTCCACGAGTGTAGGGGAGTCCAATGTCGCAGTGGAGGCCGAAGAGGGAAGCCCTAAGGAAGGAGAGGAGCCCAGGGGCTCGGAGGAGACAGGGGGTGTCAAAGGACGCACGGAGGGGAGAACAGAAGGTCCAGAGGGAAGAGGACCACCCCCATCCCAAGAGGGCGGAGAGAGGGATCCACCGAAACGGGGAGCATCACGCTCAAACAGGTGCTCAAAGAAGAGAGCATCCCGAGACTCAATGACACAACAACAAGAAGGATCCGCGAAGCACCAACCTTTGGAGAACGAGGAGACCGTGAGGAAGATGCACAAGCGACCACGAGGAGACAGTTTGCCACCCCGTTGATCCGTCAGGATCCACACAGGAGCAAGACACCCCCAGACACGAGCAAGGCGGAGGTCAGCACGCCGTCCCGTCCAGTGTTAAAAAGGGGTGACAGAGTGAGGGAGAGGGCCGTGAGGAACCCGATTCCAAACCCAAGTCCTGTAGGACATGGCTTCAAAGGCAAACAAGGGAGACTGTCCAGAAGCAGAGAGAAGGGAGCGGACACCATCAGCAAGCGTGCGATTCCAACACTAAGACACGCCGTTTTGCTGTGGGATGTAAGGGGTAGAGGACTCAAGGCGAATGCCACGGGATTCAAGGAAGCGAGAGGTGGGACCAAAGAATTCACGACCTCGGCCGCTACGAAAGACCCGCAACGAGCGGCGACAAGCACGTTCGTCCTGATGGAGCGAGAAGTCAAGAATGTCAGTGACATCACTTTTGTGCCGAAGGGGGGAAGACCCAGTGGTAGCAAGAGAAGTCATCTATCAAGCACAGGACATAACAGTCAATTCCCACAAGGAAGTCCTGGGGCAATGAACCCATGACATCAGCATGGACGAGGTCAAGAGGATGGGAGGTAGTAGACTCAGTAGTTGAGAACAGGGAATGGTGCATTTTGCCGTTGGCACAATCCAGACAGGAGGAGGTGCATGGGGGTGGAAACGAGGCAGGGTCAAGACTGTAGACCGGCCGAAGGCGAAGGAGGCACTAGATGGCAGTGGTGTGGATGTGACAGAGGCGACGATGCAGCAGATCAGCATGAGCAGGAGACAGCGATAGCGCGACGTGAACAAGAGCGGATGCAGCAGAAGACGATGGCAATGTGAGAGGGATACGAAATAGACGATCACAACGAACACCACGGAGAACAACACGGCCAGACGAGCGCAGAGAAATGGAAGCCAAGCCGCGGCTGGACGAGAAGTCCATGCCCTGGTCATCAAGGGTGATCACAGAGAGAAGGCTGTCATCAAGGTCGGGCACATAGAGCACATCGGGTAAGTAGACAGTGCCCCCAGGGCCGAAAAAACAAACGACATCAACACCTTGGACAGGAAGAAGTTGGCCGGAGCTAGTGCGCACAAACGAACAGACCCAACGGGCCCAAGGGACACAAAGGACGATCGACAGGTCATGTGATGTGTGGCCCCTGAGTCGATGATCCAAAGACCAGGGGATGCATGAGTGGAGGGGAGAACAAGACAAACAGCAACGGTTCCATGCGAGGAAGAAAAAGACGAGCCACCAAGGCGAGTGGGGAACGTGTGAGACTGCCACTGCTCAATCCAGTCACAAGAATCAGGCAAGACCCCTTGCACATTACCAGACGCAGCACCACGGAGGGTGGCATCGGACTCACAAACAGAAACACACGACTGGCCACTCACACTCTCACCTCCCTGAGAGCGAAGGTGAAGCAGTTCAGCCAGGCGAAACTCAAGGGTGCGCTCCTCATTACAGCGGTCAAAGGAGCAGTCCGAGGAGCGGTCGGACGAACGGTTAGAGAAGTGACCATCGTCACGAGCTTAGTGAGGCACCGAGTAGTGAGGAGGCGAGGGACCGTACTAAGGAGGACCAGATGTCGGCGGTATCCAACCCTAGGGACTGGCTGGGGGCGGTGACGGCTGAAGAGGGGCGAGAGTGGTGGAGAGCACTGAAGCAGAGAAGGAGGATGAGGAAGATGCGACTGTCACTGCTGTTGCAGCAGAGGAGGCGGTGACACCCGTGCGGGCCCAGTGAACGTGCATGGAAGATGCAAGACACACATTATCACGAGGAGCCGGACATTTGGACGTAGAGTGACCAGTGGAGCCGCAGTTCCAGCAGGTGACCTCAGCGGTGGTTGGAGAGGAGCTCTTGCCACCAGTGCCACCCCCACGTCCCTTACCTCCACGGCCACCCCCACGACCGGAGCCACCACCTCCCCCACAAGAAGCAGCCTGAGTGGGATGAGCTACTGCATGAGAGGATGAGGAGGAGGAAGTGGCAGCTGTAGGCGAGGAGGACGACTAGGTAGTGACAGTAGTGAGTGCAGCACGGTGCATGCACTTGTTCTGTAGGGCGTTCCACCAACGAGAAGCAGTGAAGTCATAGAGGGGCTCGACCCCTGGCGGAGAGTCTCCAGGAACCTGTGCATTAGCGAGCCGCTCGAGCTCTGCCTGAGAGACATGAAGATAAAGGTCAGACAGCTCAGGAATGAGACCTGCAACAATGGAGAGGCAGGCTGAGAGGGGACCTGGAGCTGTCCTGCCAAGGTCACGCAGCAAGCGCAAACTGCACGCCTAGTACTCATCTGTAGTCTTGTCCGCATGCATCTGCAGAGTGTTGAACTGCACAGTGAGTGTACTCTGGACGGCATGTCCAGTAACAGTCTTACGGTGGTGAATGAGAGCACAGGCACCAACAGGGTTCACAGGGGTGCCACGTGTGGGGTCTGTATTTTACGTACCAATGTCATCGAGGAGGCTCTCAGGTCCTGTATTGATGAGAGCCTGCACAGCGCGGACGGCTTCGGCAGGCTGGGGTACGAATGGCGGCTTGGCAGGGGAGTAGTACTCCCAAAGCAATTCACCCTGGGCCCATGCACTGAAATGCGTCTCCGAAGAGGTGAAGGTGAGCTTGGATGTGAACAGGGGTGGTGGTGTTTCAAATTTTCTCTGCCTAGATCAAAGAAGGACCCGGGCTAGAGCCGCGGCTGAGAGAGCGAGAGAGGAAGAGCTGGGGACACCAAGACTGAGAGGAACAAAGGAGTCAGCTGATGTCGTCTCTTCAGTAGGAAGGACAACAGCAAGGCCTGGGATGGTGCGAAGGCACCCTATGACTAGGATAGCTACAGCAGCGGCTAGCTCATGCTGAGCCTCAAGGCACTGGTGGAGTTCATCCTCAGCCTTACGGCGTTCTGCTTGGGCCTCGCTAAGGACCGCCTGCTGGGTCTCTATTGTCTCCTCTCGCTTGGGCATGATGAGAAGGAGAAGGTGAAAATGGCGTTTCTTTCGTTCCTCTCTTCTCACTTTCTACAGAGAGTAGAAAGTGAGAAGAGAGGAACAAAAGAAAGTGAAGTGCAGTGCAATGCAGTGCGGTGTGGATCTCACCGACCTAGTGGCGAGGCAGCAGAGTGAAGAGGGGGGGCACCATGGCTACAGCGGAGGAGAAAAGGACGGCCATCCACCCGGCGACCGCCACAGTGAGGCACAGGAACCCCGGTGACCGTGGCCCCTACAGCTGCGGCCGATGCTGATGCAACAAGGACGCCAGTGGTGATATGCGGTGTGAGCTCTCGAGGGGCGCCGATGGGAGTCAGCACTGCTATAGTGGTGGATGCACGAATGCGGCCAATAGCACCGGACGTTGCATCTGCTGTTGATGAGGCTACTGTGGCCATTGAGGCTGTTGTTGCTATCACCTGTGTGGCTGTGTTTGCGGTGGCGGCAGCAAGTAGTGTGAGAGATGCTACCGCATACGCGTAAGCCTCAGCTGCACGTCCAACCGTTGTCTGTGTTGGGGCTCGGCAGGCCCTGGCCGTGGCTGCGAAGGTGGCAGTGGCACCAGCAGCTGCGTCAAGAATGGCCCCAACCAATCCAATGGAATCTGTGTGAACAGGAAGAACAGGTATCACACCGGGCACCTCGGGTGCTATCGACAGTTCGGTTGATTCCGCAATTGTGGGAGATGAAGTAGGAGCAGAGGCAGCTGTAGAGGAGGAGTTAGATGACTGAGGACCGCGAGGAGGGTGCATCCTTGGAGAGAGCGGTGGTGACGGTGGCAGGTCGTCCGGCGTATAGACTTGCCGGTCTATATCCTCCTGTTTGCGCTTAGCTGCTGCAATAGTCTCCTCACGCCAGTAGGAGTCATCTAGCATGTGGAACCAAAGCGGAATGTCGTTGTCGGTGGGCGGGGGTTCGTCAAAGACTCACAGGTCCTTCCCCCCGCAATCAGCGTAAAGGGCTACTGTGCATGGGGGGTCAAACTCCTCGTCCGGTGGACCGTCGAGAGGTGGTGAATCCAGTGTAACAGCGTTGGGGCTGCTGGTGTAGCCAAGAGAGAGTGCAACCAAGAGAGAGTGCAGCCAAGAGAGCGTGCACCAAAGAGAGAGTGCAGTCGAGAGAGAGTGTAGCCAGGAAAGAGTGTAGCCAAGAGAGAGTGCACCCAGGAGAGAGTGCAGCCAAGAGAGAGTGCAGTCACGAGAGAGTGCAGCCAAGAGAGTATCGGCAAGGGCACTACTACGAGTACCGGTCTCGATGTACTACGTGAGAGTGGGGTGGCCCAGAGCTGGGAGGCGAGACTTTCAGCTCGAGAGGGTGGTCGCACTGAGGTACTGGGCTGAGCTGCAAGGGACGATGATGTTATGTCACCTGTAGCCGCTGGAGAGGAGCAGCACCGCTCAGTAGAACGCGTGACCTCGCAGATGCGAGGGTCCTCCTTAATGATGGTGGCGCGGGTGCTTGCAACTGGCAGACTTCCGGTGCGGGTGTGCGCGGATGGGTATCCGCTGCGAGCTCCTACGTGGAGCTCTGAAGATGTAGAGACATGTTGCGCTGATGTGGGTGCACTGTTGAGATTCACTCGCAGTTGCGAGAAACATGGTGTGAGTGCCGGACGGTATGAGGCGGCAAGAGTGCCGAGGGCTTGCACGAGGGAGAAGGACGTAGGTAGGAGGTGGACGGAAGCGAAGACCCCGTGGGTCCGTCAGAGGTGGTGGCGATAGTACGCCGTGAGCTCTCCGAGGATGCCGGTGCCTTGGCGGAGGTCTCACAGATCCAGGACCGAAGAGCTGCAGGGCCTGACCCCTACTGCTTTGATACCAGAAGTTATCCGGCAGTTTTCCTAGGTGAATGGTGTGTGACGGGGCGGGTGAGCACAAGAGAGCACCGGGCACGCCATGGATGCGGGAAAAAGTTGCCTTAGAACTCGAGACATACCAAGACAGTTAGAGTGAGAGGAGTGAGCAAGATAAAACACCTGTGAGCACACACTAACACCGAGCATTACGCTCGGATGGGCAAGTGCCGCCACCCGGGGGTCGAGCCCGACTACTCCATATTTAACCAAGGGCGGCTACTCACCAGTGCACGACTAAAACCGGCACGGTGGCCCCCTAAGGATCAGCACCTGGGAAATATGGAACCCCCAAAATACTCAAAGGCAAGTACGCACGATGCAGGGAACAGCAATGAGAATGTACGAATCCCAGCATCTACCGCATCAAAGAATCATAGAGAGTCATGCAATGGCTATGTATGTGCCAGAGGGCACTCCTGGGTCCAGCAGCAGCTTCATGACGCGAGAGGCTCCAGTCAAGGTGGGCTTGCATGGCGTCTCCTAAGGTGAGGCCATTTTCATTTAATCTGTACATGGGTGTGCAGAGTGTGAGAGACAAGAGGGCATAGAGTTGTGAGTGGCCAACGAACTTTAACACCAGACACCAGACAGCCCAAAACTCGGGCGTTGTTTGTTTTGCCTAAAAACTGGATCATACCAAAATAACCACGTTGTGAATCCATTCGTGCAGTCAGAATTAACAAGAAAAATAGCTATAAGGAGTTATGGCTGTCCAAACTCAGGCGCCGACTACACTGCTCCTGAGAACCAACTATGACTGCTGATGGCATGACAACCAAGGGTAGGTGCCAATGGAGCTGGTCGTGTGTGGGTGCACTATCAGAAGCATGAGGAGGAGGAGAACCACACGCTCGGCGGCACGGCGACACGTCCACTCAACCGAACAACGTCCCATGGGCATCAACGCCCATCTACTCATTAGTCTGCATGAACATATACACCAGCCAAGAGGTCACAGTATGAGTCAGTGAGGCAGTACATGGGCAATACAACAACACTCTCCCATGACCCAAAGGCGTCACTGTACATGAGAATGCAAAAGTAATGTTCCCCCATGATCCCCGACCTAACACTCAGTGCAAGAGCGAAAGAGACGAATCACATGTACAACGAGGATGAGTAATGAGAACCCATGCAAGCAGAAGAGTCAAACCACATGCATTTAGGGTAGCAACCTGACCATACTCATAGCCTTCTTGAACGAGTTGCGCTTTAGCGCCTTGGTGAGGAAGTCAGCCAACTGCTTCACAGTCTTGACCCACACGATGTGAACGCTGCCCTCATGCAACAAGGACCGTGCGTAGTGATATTCAACATTGATGTGCTTTGTGCGTACATGATGGTCACCATCATTGTCGGCAATCGCAGCGACACTCTCGTTGTCACAATGCAAGGTGATGGACGACACAGGTTGACGTAACTCATCCAAAAAACAACGTAGCCACACACCCTCACATACACCAACGCCCAAAGCCACATACTCTGCCTCTACTGTGCTGTGTGCGACACACCCTTGCTTCTCGCTACGCCATGAAATTGCCGTACCCCCAATGAGAAAGATCCAACCAGTGCGGCTTTTCCCATCTGGGCTCCATGCCCAGTCGCTATTAGTATAGTCCACGGCCATCACGGACGGCTGCCGACGAAATGTGCGACCTCGGCGTGGGGTGAAGACCACATATCGTAACATGCGGATGGCTGTATCAAGGTGTAACTAGTGTAGGGCCTGTGAAAATTGGGCAAGGACATTCACGGGAAAGGCGATGTCGGCACGTGTGGTGGTGGCGAGAAACATGAGTGACCCAATGACGCGGAGGAACACCGTGATGTCCACCGCGACACCCAAGGTGCTGGCGTCAGTGGCCTTCAGCTTTGCCTGCCCGTCTGCGGTCATCGGGGTGGAGGCGCTTGGAATAGTCGTCAGGAGATTGGCAAAGCCGTTGGCTAGCGTCTGAACATACGCTGCCTGATGTACCGGCATGATGCCGTGCGTGAGATCACGCTGAATCTCCATGCCAAGAAACACCTGAGCCGGCCTAAGATCCTTCATCTTCTAGGCTACCTTCAGTAACTCCTTCACTCACTCGGCAGTGGCAAGGTCGGGAGACGTGATGAGTAGGTCGTCCACATAGACAAGAATCATAGCGAAGGGAGACTTAGGAGGAGTGATGAAGAGTGCAGGGTCTGCGGTGTTGCGGATAAATCCACCCTTCAGAAGGGTACAGCTGATCTCGATGTTCCAGCACCGAGGAGACTGCTTGAGGCCATACAAAGCCTTTCGCACTCGCCAGACTTGGCCCGTCCCGTCCTCAAAGCCAAGGGGCTGGACCATGTAGAAATTATGTCCATCTGGTGGAGCTCCCAACCATGCTGTGTGACCAAGCTGAAGAGCGCCCGGCTGGTGGTGAAACGGCCAACCGCAGCAAAGACCTGGTCGTAGTCCACTCCAGCAACCTGGGAGAAGTCCTTGGCGGTGAGCCGGGCCTTGTACTTGTCCAGGGTGCCATCTGGCTTCCACTTCTGGCAAAAAACCCACTTCGTCCTGATGACCTTGTGGCCAGGGGGGAGCTCCACGAGCTCGAACATTACGTGCTCGTTGATGGTAGGAAGCTCCTCTTGACAGGCAGCCTCCCATTGGTCTTTGTCGGGGGCGGCACGGGCCTCACGTAGGCTGAGTGGGTCGGGTGCCAGTGGGGAAGGCCAAGCTGTCAGCACACGGGCCGCGCAAAGTCCTGCAAGAGCCCGGGCCTGAGTGGCGGAGACCGCACGGTGATGCTCCTGGGAGATGAGAGCGTAACCGAGGGTCCAGCAAGGGTGAGTGTACTGAGCAACGAGGCCAAGGGCCGTCAGGCCAAGGACCTTGATGCCGGGTTCACCTCTCACAACAGTGTGAAGGGAGGAAGGTGTGTCGACGGGTGTGCTGGAGGCTGGACGCAGGACCCCGGTGCGAGGACCCGGGGGCGGCACCGGCTTACGAGGCCGCAGAATTCCACCAGGAGCGCGGGTGTAGACCTGGTACACCGGGATGCCAGTGACAGGAGAGGGTGCCCAACGAGGACGATATGGCAAGGTGGGGGTAGGTGCCGGGTCCAATGCCGGGGAACCGCTAGACATGGACGGATCCACGGGGACAGGCGTATCAGAGGCCGGAAGGGGGTCAGCCAAGGGGTTAGGCTGGGCTGAGGACTCAGCGGAAGACTCCATCTCTGACGAGCGCACGGCATCACCGACAGGGGAACTGGGTGGCGAGGTGGGCGGCAAGGGAGGAGCATCCGTGCCATCCGTTACCGGGGGTGTGGATGCAGGTGGACAACCTGTGCCACTGGAGCCGGAGCGATGGCGCGACAAGTATCTCTCCTACAAGATGACAGCGATGGAAGCAGAGAGGAGGTAGACCGGACGCAATGGAGGTGTCGAGGGAAGAGGTCCTCAAAGAACAGGGCATTGCAGGACTCAACAACGCAATGCCGGATCGGGTCCCAGAAGCACCGGGTCTTGGACTGATGCGAGACACCGACGAAGGTGCAGAGACGGCCGCGAGGGGCAAGCTTTCCATCACGCTGGTCCTCGGGGAGCCAGACGCTCGCGACGCACCCCCAAACACGAGCAGGTCAAAGATCGGCCCGCTGACCACACCACAATGTGTACGGTGTGGCCTGGCAGGGGAGGGGACCATGGTTAACACGGTTCCACACCCAGGTCATGTAGGACATGGCCTAAACGAAGAAGTCTTTGGATAAACCGAATTGGACACGCATAGTGCGGACAGCATCGGCCATGGTGCGGTTCCAACGCTTGGAGATACCGTTCTGTTATGGTGTCCTAGGGGCGGACATCTCACGACGGACCCCATGACTGGCGAGATAGGCAGTAGTGTCTCCCATTGTACTCCCCGCCGCGGTCAGACCGAAAATGGCAGAGGGTGCGACCGCACTCACGCTCAGCCGCAAGGTGCTAGGCACGGATGGCGAAGGCCACGTCGCTCTTCTGATGGAGGCAAAGGACCTAGCGATAGCGGGAGTAGTCATCCGTGAGGGTCAGTACATACTGGCCGCCCTCGACAGCAGACGTGATCGGGAGAGGGCCCATGAGGTCGGAGTAGACGAGCTCCAGTGGGTACGTAGTCCAAGAAGAGGACGCATGGTAGGAGGTTGGTGCATCGTGCCCTGAGCGAAGTCGATGCACTCGGTGCAGCAAGGCCACTGGAAAGTGGAGGGATCAAGTCCGAGCGTAGGCTAGGTACGGAGCATGCTATCAACATCATCAGAGTGTACGTGGCAAAGGCGACAATGGAGGAGGTGCACGTGCTGGGAGGGAAGAACACTGGTGAATATCACATGTGCAGTGTAGGATGAGGAAGGGGACACAGGTGAAGGAAGTTGAGTGACGTGCCAGAGGTTGTCACGGCAAATAGCACGGAACATGACCTGACTGGACGGGCGAAGGGAAATAGTGCCAATGCCACATGAGTGACGGACATCCATGCTCATGAGGTCGAGAGCCGTGACAGACAGCAGGCTGAGTTCCGAACCTGGCACATACAGCACATCGGTCACGAAGACGTCACCGGACGGACCGCGAAAGCGAGCGATGCCAACACCATGGACTGGAAAGTTCCGCCCGGACCCTGTCCGGACACCGTGAACATTCCCAACAGGACCAAGCATGCTGAACGCCTGGCAACAGGACGTCATGTGATGTGTGGCCCCGGAGTCGATGATCCAGGTACCATCAGGGTCGCAAACCGAGGCCGTGAAGTTACAGTGAGCGACAAAACAGGACGTAGGAAGGGAGAAGGAGGTCGCAAGCAGAGCAGGCGGGACAGATGCGAAACGGTCATGCCAGTCATGCAACCATGCAACATCATCCAAAGCCGGCCCCGAAGGGCTACAGGCGGCTTCCCTGAGGTCCTCTCGGAGGTCGGTCTCTGTCTGGCAGTGGGAGACCTCTTGTCTAGCAGTCACACAACTCGTACTTCCCTGGAGAGGAGGCGTGATGCCGAGCTGCGTGGTGATGAAGCTCTGCAACTGGCGGATCCAAGCAGCGGAGTCGACGGGTGCCACGGACTACGGGGTTACAGCTCCGGACGGGGGATACGCGTTTCACTGGGATGGAGGTTATGGGTAGTACAACAGTTGTGTCGGAGCGTACTGTTACTGCTGCAGCGGTACAACATACGGATGTGGCTACGGCGGGATATACTACTGGTGCTACTGCTGATGGAGAAGGAGAAGTGGAAGCTGCGATCGAGACTGAGGAGCCGGTTGCGGGATGGAGTAGGTGATGGCGACAGTGCTGCCAGGGAAGAAGGGAGTGACTGTGGTGGCAGCAGAGGTATCAAGGCGACGCTCACGCGGATGGTGCAAGATGGCAACAATGCGGGCCTCATCAGTAGGGATGGGGCACGTGTATCACCCGTGCCCTATCTGGTCACAGTTGTGGCAGGTTAGGGTAGTGCCACCAGAGGAAGACTGCTCCCCCTTGCCCTTTCCCTTCCTGCCCTCCTTTCCCTTGCCCTTGGCGCTGCCAGAGGAGGACATGTCGGGGGAAGGGGTAGAAGAGCTGCCAGAGGTGGTAGCAACAGTTGTAGAAGAGCCAGCACACTGAATCTATGTATCCTTGTGTGCTTCCTCCACACTGAGGAAGAGGTCGTATGCCCAGGTCATCAAGATACCTTGCGCCGCCAGCGCCTTGAGGATGGGTAGGCCATAGGGGACAAAATTTCCGCAAAATCAGGAGTGGCACTATTCTTCATGGTGAGGAGGGCAACAAGCGGGGGAGGCATGGCTCTCTTGAGCCGGTGTAGGATATCGTGTGCACTGCGCCAGTAGGTGGTGAAGGACTCGGACTCCCTCATGTGAAGGGAGTTGAACTCCTTCAGGAGGCGACTGACAGCTGCCTGGCCGGAGGCGCGATACGGCCGCGTCAGCGTGTCCCACGCCTGCCGGGGATCAACGCTGGTGTCGTCAGCAGCGTCACCAAGAAACGGTTCCAGGGCAGTGTGGTCAGCATCGGATGCAGTGAGGACGAGTACGCGGACGGCACGGCCAGCCTCAAGCGCATGCTCCAGGACAGCGTAGTCGTGCGGAAGGGTGTAGTACGGCCACAGGCCCTCCCCCTGTGCCCCGATGCGGTAGAGCAGTTCCCAAGACAGGAACTATTCATCTCCGATGAGGGTAGGAGGAGGAGACTCGAAGTCCTTGCGCCAAGAGGGGCCAGTCGCTCCAGTGCCTAGGACGCTGGTAACCGTCTGCTGCTGTTGCTGCACCTGCTGCTGTGCGGCTATCTGCGCTGTCGCAGTTAGAGCAGGACCAGGCTGTCCAGGGAGGACAGTCTGACTGGTGCTGGTTGTGGCAAGCATCTGGCACAGCTCATCAACTTGGCGCTGTAAGTCTGCTACGGGATCTGCAGCAGGCGGGTCTGCAGAGCTATACTGTGTACCGGCGGCATTCCCTGGCTAGGCATTGTCGCTGCTGCTGAGGTTGCTGACGCCTCTGCTGCCGCTATGGATACTGCTACTGCTGCTGTTGTTGTCGCTACTGCTGTTGCCGCTGCCGCTGCTGCTGCTGCTGCTGCTGCCGCTATTGTTGCTGTTGTTGCTGCTGCTGCCGTTGCCGCTGGTGCTGTTGCTGTTGCTGCTTCTACAACTTTTGTTGCCGCTGCTATTGCTACCGCCCCACGCCGGTTGGTGCACAATCTTCCCTCAGTTAAGAGCTGGGAAATGAAAGTGGTCCGATCATAAATCTGACTGCATTTCTCGCTGATTTGGGATGGTGGCAAAAATCATCCAGTCCAGAAATTTGACTGAAGTGCTGAAATTTCAAATTTTAGAATTTCAACACTTAAAAATCAAGGTTGTCACATCAAGCAAAATTTGGACCACAGGTGCATCTGACTGTGCTGAATGCAGTGGTGAAATTCTTGGCCTGAAAAGTGAACAAAAAGTACCAAAACAACCTAAAAATGTGCTCAGCTCAAAATGCTAAAAAATTCTGGATCTGAGATGCGGGACGATTAATGCTGGAGGCTACAGACCACCAAATAAGCCGAGTATGATGGCTATGGAAAGGTTGTGGCCTAGGCTTTCCAACAAGCATATGCGCACACTTTGTGACATCCGTTTGAGTCCGGTGCAGTCGGGCATAGGGGACATGGATGGCTGACGCGATTTGCTTCTGCGTCTCTTCCTTGTCTGTGCGGCTAACATGCCATATCTCACATAAGACAGAGCATAGTTGAGTCACACTACAACGGATCCAGGGGTCATACCTCCACAAGGGGAAGAGCATTCCTGATCTGTCCTACAACACTGAACAAGGGGCAAAAACATTCAACAAACCTCTCCCTTGGACCTTGCGTCAGTGACCATCATCATTCATCATCACTTGCGTTGACCATGCTGATACCTTGCCTGCATGCCTGGTGGAGATCCTTGTCCAGTGGCTTTGTAAACATGTCAACCCAGTTCAGCTTGGTACCGACATACACAAGCTCCACCGTCTGCTTGTAGACCAAGTCCTAAGCATAGTGGTAGCGGATCTCGATGTGCTTTGTGTGCCTAGACAGGACGGGGTTCTTGGACATGTCAATCACACTCATGTTTTCAATCTTGATGACCGTCACTGTTGCCTGTGGTGCCTTCATCCCAGAAAGCAAGCTTCGTAGCCACTGCATCTCTTTACACACCTCAGCCAAGGCGATGTACTCAGCTTCAGCTGTTGAAAAAGAGACACATTCCTGCTTCCAACTTGTCCAACTGACTGTATCTCCATTCAGCATGCACACAAAGCCAGAGGTAGATTTTATTTCGTTGATATTCCCTCCCCAATCAGCATCGTTGTAGCGCATGAGACGGTGTGACGCGGATCCAACAATGCCTCCAAACTGGAGCCCCACGTGCCGCGTCCCCTTCAGGTAGAGCATGATCCGCTTCATAGCCAGTGAAGTGGACCAGGATTGGTCACAAACCGGCTCACTTTCCCAACATCATGGGCTATATCTGGTCGAGTGGCGGCCATGGCATGCATCAGAAAATCCACTACAGACTAATATGAGGTACCTAGCATGTCAGTTTTCTTCACTTTGTTGGATGGGGACATGGAGGAGGAGGACTTGCACTCTGAGCTCATGGGTGTACTGGCAGGCTTGGAATCTTCCATGTCATATCGTTTGAGGATGGAGTCAATGTATTTTGTCTGGTTAAGGCTGATGGTACCTGCTGTTCTGTCACGCTTGATGGAGATTCCAAGGTAGAAGTCAAGAGGACCCACGTTCTTCATCTCAAATCTGTTACTCAGCTGCCCCTTGAGATTGTCTAGCAGCCGCGTTGAAGAAGAGCATAGAATGAGGTCATCGACATACAAGGCAACCAACATGGTCCCTTTCTCACTCTCATGAACATACATACTAGGGTCGTTGTCGTAGTGCACGAAGGACTCCTTAGCCATGAATGTATCTATCTTCTAGTACCAAAGTCTTGGCGCTTGTTTGAGCCCATAGAGCACCTTCTCCAATCTCCACACCTTGTCCTCGGGAGCATCAACCCTCTCTGGAACCTCCATCAACACCTCGTTGTCAAGTTTGCCATAAATAAAGACTTTCGTGACATCCATCTGGTGGACCTCCATGTTCTCAGCACCAATAATGACGAGCATTGATTGGATGGAGGTGGACGTCATAACCGGCGTAAAGGTCTCGTTGCACTCCACGCTAGGCCGTTAAGAGAACCCCTTTGATACTACCCGTGCCTTGTACTTGTCTATCTTGCCGTCCTGTTTCCTTCTTACTTTCAGCACCCACTTGGACCACAGAACGTGAACACCGAAAGGTCTGTCAACCAGCACCCATGTCCCATTCTCCTCGATGAAGTTGAGTTCACTGTAAATTGCAGGCCTCAGTCGCATTTTCAGGCCGCATGAGTGCCTCTAGGGCAGACGTTGGCTCCTCTTGAACCATGAACAAATAGGTGAAGCCTGTCCATTCACCCCTATGTGTGTCGTAATTCTGCCGAGATACTTTGAGGCGTGAACTGCTCCTTGGACCTGCTGGCTGTTGCTGTTCAAGTGGAGGCTGGAGGTCTACTTCATTGTTGATGATGGGAGAGGTATCCTCCTCATGGTCTGGAGGATCAGATACGTCAAAATCAGAGTCTGATTCCTCCGAGTCATCTTCATGAGCTCCTCTCCCTGTTGCAATACCCAGCCCATGCCATTGTGCTGGTGCTTTGTCTCCCTCCTCAAGGAGCGTGAGCCACTCTCCCTGTTTTGGAGTGTTCTCAAGTTCGAGAATCTCTCCCTTACTCACAGAGCTTTCGTGGAAGTCCACGTCTTTCCTGCAGATGACCTTCTTGACTCCTTGGTCCCACAGTCTTCAAGCTTTGTGGATGGTTTCATAGCCGATGAAAATACACCTTCGTGCTCTTGCATCGAGCTTTCCAGGGTCCTCACCGGCCTGGACCTTGACAAAGTCGGTGCAACCGAACACCTTGAGATGGCAGGCGTCCGGCTTCCCGCATGACCATGCTTCTTGAGGCATCTTCAACTGTTGTGTCTGCTTCTTTCCTCTCCTTCATAGAGCTCCTGCAGGTGTGAGGTTCACAAGATACGTAGCCGTATGTGCTTCTTCAGTTGAGAACCTAGGAGGCAGCTTGGAGTCAAGGAGCATGCACCTTGTCATGCCTGGGAACGTCTGGTTCATCCTCTCTGCCACTTCTAAAGCACAAAACCCTCTCCATCAAACTTGAGGATGGGCGAATGATTTCCCTGTTCTCCTATCCCTACCATTCCCACAACTACAACTACTGCAACTGTTGTACCTGTTCTTGATACCGATGTAACTGTGTTTGAGGCCGCTGTAGGCTGTTGGTAAGAAGAGGCAAATATTTCCCCTGTTCACGTTGGCCGTTGCAAGCAGATGTAGGCTGATATAGGCTGATATAGGCTGATGTTAGCTCCCAAGGAACAAAGATGCAGATGTGTTGCATTCCTCTCCTACTGATGTTGACCTGCACAAAGAAGTTGGGTGAGAGCAGAAGCGTTCTCACTGCTTGTACCTCAGCAGTTGCGTGGGTGAAACTTCTCTAACCAGAGGCGTGGGCCCATAACCCATTGTTAGCTACAAAGCTAACCACCTCTGGCAGAGAAGCCGCGAAACCGAAAAGCTCACAAAGGTTTTCACACCTTCTTCTTTACATATGTCATGCACCCCAAAATTAATGAGGCATACATTTCACCTTCAAGAGTACTTATACTGTACCATTACATCTCAAGAAGAGCTCAAGTCGTCAATATACAAGAGAGAATCAATAAAGGGTTGATTGATCAACATGCACGACAAGTCCTTTTATAGCTGTATGTCCAGTCCTAGAACTCAAAAGAACATTCCACAGAAGTGGCGTGACCTAGCCATATCACCAATAGACTTGCGTTGTGGGCTTGACACATCAACATTCTGGTGTCAAGGTGACAGACCAACCATGTAGCTTCCAAGAAGCTACTGACTTTTTATTCTTGGAAGCTTCCATAACAAACAAGATGTTCATGGGGCCAGGATCAAACTCATGACCTCTGACTTGGCCAAATCAACAAATGGCCAAGAGAACCACTCACCGATATGGTATACTCACAGGTCATATCTCACATGAGACAGACCATAGTTGAGTCACACTACAACCGATCCAGGGGTCATACCTCCACAAGGAGCAGAGCATTCCTGATCCATCCTACAACAGTGAACAAGGGGAAAAAAAATTCAACAGTAGGCACCATCATCCATGCCCACGGGAATTCACGTTCCATTGGCCCATAATTCCTATGCATGTAATGACAGAGTGCATCTCGCATCTGCCATCAGCCAACTCATAGAAAATATGAAATACATGTACCTCCCCTCGAACCTCACTGACAAGAAAGCCGGGAACCTCCTCCGCTTACGAAAACAAAAATCACAACCAACCATAAGGGGAGAGGCTGGTGCATCAACTCATGCCTCCTTACTCGAGGTCTGAACACTGCCTCCCCTATCGTATCACCAAGAACTGGCCCTGTATAAAACCGTTGATCATGAACAACAGAAAATAGTTTAGTCAAGAAGCATCAAGATGTGTGCGGAGAACCATTGCTCACATGCAACAAAATTGGCCAGTGCTTTCTGCCCAAAAGATGCCGCCCCAACTCCACCTACTCACGCCACAATCATAAAACTTGATAGAAAATTCCAACATCACCTCAAGTCTTTGATTCAATTCATCCACCACACAATTGATGTAAATTGCCAATTTCATGCCAACATCATATCAAAAGCTATCACCTGGAATATTGAACTTGCCATACCCTTAGGAGGAAAAGCCACTGCCCAAAAATGCATCTAAACAGAGGTATTTACCTTTTCCCAAAACATATACACACCTTCCAAACGCCTTCGAGCATACATCACCAAGACCCTTCATGCACCAAACACAAAACTTGAAAGAAAACAAAGCATTCTCAGTCAGTCAATTCACAAAGCCCCTGGTCCAGATGGAATTCCTGGAATTCCATCAATCATGTCGTCATCGTACCATGCATGCTTATGAGAAGCATGATATTCGTGATGTGTGGATAATTGATTACAGTATCAATGGCAGGGGTCATTTACATTCGTGGACCGAATTGCCTCCTTGTTGATTTCGAGTTAAGAATACATGCATATCATCGCTGTCCATGGAAAAAATGATTCAATCGTCAAACTTTATGTCAATTACGTTGATGGAATGGATTGCACGCTTTTCTCTGTATAAGTTTGTGGCATGCTTTGACCCTTATCCTGAAAATTGATTTTGATGGGGTTTTGTTTGACCATAGGGCCACATCTGTTTAGTGGCAGTCCATTTCAAAATCAAGAAGTACGAATTTCACGACCATCTTTTGAGATAACTGTCGTCCTTTGAATCTCAGAGTCTCTCTTGGTAGTTTCTTTGAATCAATATCCCTTGATAGAATCTGTTTACCATGTTATGGCGTGTTTTTGTAGGCTTCAAAAAGAGGGATGTTCACAGTAACCATTTCTATGATGATTTCCATGGTGAGGTATGAAACCAATTCCACTTGAATGTTTTATGACATGGCTTGAAACTCCAGCAGCACGGGGTCGGGTGCAGTCCTCAGTTTATGTTTCATACTGAGGTAGCCCCTCCGCTGCAGTCCATAGGAAGCATGGCCCCGAAAAAAACAGAAAGGCTCACCCCCGGGCTTCTTTGGTGCTGAGGTAGCCCCCCCGCCTCAGTCGGTTACGACCAGAGGTAAAAAAAAAAAAAAACAAGAGGCCGGTGTTGCACGTAAAGCGTGCATAGGGTTACATAGTAACCTAGTACGACCATCCAGTTTAAGCGCGCTTTCAAATTGATTAGCCGATAGACAATTTTGTAAAGACGTTTTAAGAAATCTCCCAAAGATTATGCTATATTTATTTTCCTTGTCTAATTAGACATCGTTGATAGCGCATGGAAAGGTGTATGGAAGCATGATTTTCATGATGTAATTATGTAAATATACATGTACATAGATTTAATTATGAAGGTCGTGGATACGAGAAGATCAACCCATTTTTCTTGTGTATACCTTATCATGTACTCCTCCTGGAAAATGTCTCAATT
>SZWC01000214.1:421180-454735 GCA_023375785.1 Penium margaritaceum | reverse complement strand
TCTCTCTCTCTCTCTCTCTCTCTCTCTCTCTCTCTCTCTCTCTCTCTCTCTCTCTCTCTCTCTCTCTCTCTCTCTCTCTCGTGGTGCTCTCCTCCCTTATTTTCGGCCCAAGTCCTTTTTCTGACCCTCCATTTTGTTAAATCACCTCCATCTTCCTCTCAAACATTAAATGAATAATTCAATTACCAGAGTAATCTTTAGCCCTATATCCCCAGCACACGTATATGCTTATTAAAATCCCATGGACGCCATCTCTGTGCTTGTTAGCGGCTTCACGAAGTAATTGAAGCGCACCTCCTTCTTTGCCCAAGAATCCACAACCTCATGTTCTGTCTTGTTGCTATCTATTAACAACTTTTACCTGGTCTCCCTTCTGACCCAGTTGACATCCTCTTACACAGTCAACTGAAGGTGGTCTGTCCATGTAAGATAGCCAGCCAACAGAAGCTGGACAGTCTGCAACTCTTGCGACTACTTGCGGAGGAGTTACAAACCTGCAGCCGTCTGGAGAACCAACGCCTCAGGTACGTTTCTCCAGTGCCTGAATGGTTGAAGGATGTCTGCCTTGTGTACAATAATTTTTTGCAACTGAACCAGACTTGTGCGCTTGGGCAGCAAGCTGGAGTGTCTTTTGTCGGCCAGCAGTAGCAGGACCTATTTGCGTACGCGCAACAAGCTGGAATTGCTCGTTTCCCTCAACAGTGTTCGAACATTGTTCAGTCTTTGCAGAAGGCAGATCAAACTCTCTTGGATGAACTTGTCTAATGCACTCAGCAAGATACTGCCAACCAACACAAATTGGTAACGTCTGTTTCCTTAAACGTTTCCTATTCCATTGTATATGTGACAAATTGATTGATACAATTGATGAAATTGCTGTCTTTTGCAGGAAGTGTTTGACGAGCTAACAAACTATTTTGTGAGCTCCAGGGGGAAGTGTGGACAAGGAGTCCCCGACGGAACGTTTTCTGGAATGATGGCAGATGGGTACAAACCTCTTGCTGCAAAATTTCCGGAGGAGCCCGCCGCAAACTCTCCTGGAAATGGAATATCTTCTTCATATGGCTAGAGACTATCACAAAGTCTTACACGACACGAGCAACAATTTTTGCAACGGACTGGAGCGAGTGATCATCAGGGGCAAGCGCATCGTGGAAAGAGGAGGTACATTGTGTCGTCAGTGTGTTGCATCTTACAATGTTTCGCCTAATGTCAGATGTAATGACTGATTTTTTTCTAAATGTGCAGAGTTCATGCAACAGACACTTCAAGAGTGGCACTTCCACGGTCAGCAGTGTCAGGTACATTCTGCAAAATTAACTGTAATATACGGCTGTACTAGCGATGTGCCTAAACTGATGAAATACTTGTATGTTTTCAGAGCTTTGTCAACGCATTGGCGAACATAAATCAGACAATGAGGACGGCAGTTCCTCTCAATATGGAGCAAGTTTCATTGGAGCAGGGATCAGCAAGTCTCCGCAACCATCCTGAGGTTCCCGCAGCCAAGGAAAATGAAGATGAATCACGTACTAAGGGTAAGTATTTTTTTCAATGTGAAGTTGTTTTGTGGGACATGCAACCGTTCAAAAACTGACCATTGACATGTACATGTGCAGATCAGGGGTTGAAGGGGATGGAGGTGTTGAAGGCGACTACCTCCGAACATCTGAAGACTGCTCGAGTTCGATCGAGACTGTCGCAAAAGACTGTATCAGAGCCCCAGCGTACGGGCCGACTCAAAAAGCCATCAAACCGGTGGGACGACTGTGAAACGTGGCAACTTCCGTCTCAGAAGAAAAAATAGTACTATCACGTAGATGTGGCAGATGGACTAGACTCACTCGTTTTGCATAGGCATAATGATGATCGTATATGGGTTGGTGCTGATGGGTGGGTATGATACAATATACTGTTACAACAGTTATGAGTCACTAATGAACTCCAGAAAAGTTTGAAAGTGTTGAAATTGAGAAGCGCATATACATTCTACAATGAATTCCATAACGTGTTTTGACACGTACGTAGATAACAGAAATCTATTGGTTACATAATATGAGTACAACTCTACATGTCTGCTGGAATTAAATTTTTTCAAAGGATAGTTGCAGTGGTTCATGTTGATGGCAATCACAATCTTTTGAAAGTACATAAACAGACCATTGTTGGACATTGTTACACCGGAATGTGAATTATGATCTTTAACAGTGGCTCTGGTTTCCATGTTGATGGCAATCACAATATTTTGCGAAGACAGTAGTTAGAAAAGCTACTGTCTGCTTTGCTAACTACTGTTAGCAAAGCAATTGATGACACGTTGTTAGTAACAATTGTTTGACAGCAAGTTATTACCTTGCTGTAAAACAATTCTTTGAAAGTCACTTCAATTGATAACAACTGTTGTCACTCTCTGGCACACTCATATAAGAGTGTGCCAGAGGGCACACTCTTATATGCTCTCTGCCACACTCTTGTCTGCTCTTTGCCTTGAATAAAATTTAGCAACATTAGATGAAAAGCTAATGTTGTTTTCTTTTCATGACAGAAAAACAACAGAGGTGTGTGTTACGTAATATTCAGTGTATGTGAGGTGTTAAGCATCTCATAGTAGAATGTTTCTTTTGCAAGTTCACTTTCCAAACAAAAGCAAGGTTAGGTCAAAAGAGGGTGGAAAACGTGGCTAATTTTCATTTGAAAGAAGTAAAACATGTCATTCACTCAAAGATAACTGCTAAGGCTAACATTATCTGAAGAAATTTCATTTCCCCCTTCCACATGCACACGCTCCTTGTTCTTGCGGAAGTTTCAGTAAGCAAACACAACTCTACACATGTCCATCAAGTTCAAGATGGTGTAAGTAAAACTTTGCATAGTGAAACGCTGGATGAAACGGTGCACCTGTTCATTTGCTGACGTGTTTGTCCCTGCACACATTGAACATTTGCATCAGGTTAGGTTGGACAACGGAAGACCAAATTGAGGACTACAATGAAAAATGAGGGAATAAGTGTGCTCACCTTGGAGATAACTGTAAATGTCTGGACTGAATTCCAGAGAGCAAGTGTGCTTTGCAGCTTCTCTGTGCCCGAAGTGGAATCGGTCATAGAGCAGCCTGGTTCTGGACAGCATGCCAGGCTCTCTCCCCAAGACGTATGAGTACAGCTTACAGGCGTTGTCGTAGAACACAAATCGTGGCCGGCGGTTAGCAGGAAACCGTTTGAGCAGAGTTGTGAATATGTCAATGGGAGATAAACCGTTGAACATAACGTGAAACCCATAGATCACTAGATGCGGGCACACCACAATAAAATTTCCTGTTGTCGCTTTCGTTTGCTTGCTCTTGTCATCATTAGCGGCACACGGCGGCTCTTGGCATCATCTCCCCGCTGGATGCTTCATCCATCTGCTGTCTCTAAGTTGTTGTACAGTTGCCTTCCACATTGTTGTGGCCAATGTGGGTAACAAGCTGTTGGAATCACTATTCAGTCGTGTGGAGTGAAGGTCACCTCTGTCGTCTGCATTAATAATGAAGAATGAAAGAATGAGTTCACTCGTCTATGAGGCACAACTTCTGCTTTTGCAAGAAGTAATCACCAGCGCTTCCTCATTGATGTCGAGCAACTTCTCCAGAGTATGGAAGAGTAATGGAGACAGGTAGCCGATGTCGTGCATGTTTTGTACTCCATCAGAACTCCTCTCATGTAAACATCCAATGCTTTTGCAACGATTGGCATGAAATTCATGATGTTCTGCCACCTTGACAACGTCATGTTTGCGGGGTTGGTGAGGAGCGTTCTTAAGTCCGAGGCAGCTGCAGCATCTAGAAGGCACGAATCTGTGTCCCAAGTTCTCAAAGTGTAGAGCAACTCCTTCATGTCCTTGTTCATTGTGTTAAACTGCAAAATAGACGCGTTCACCTTGAATTAACATGTTGCAATTTCAAAACTCAATTCAGTCTTATAACATGAATCTCATAAGATTGGACTTACACTGACTCCTTCTGCATCAACTTTCAAGACTTTGGTCTCCTCAACAAGACCAGCTATTCCACTTGCCCCGCATGCGCGAAGCGTTTTCAGCAAGGAATCCATGTACGACTGTACGAACAGGTCACGCTGGCGGCGGCAAACAGCAAGACGGACCAGAAAAACCCGTGCATGGCCATCTGCGATAAGACACTTAGAAACACGCTGCTTCGGTGCCAACGTTTCTGGCTGTGGTTGAGTGTACAATCTGTGGTTCGATGTGTCCCCATTTCTTTTGATAAGAGATGTGTCATCACACACGAGCCTGGAGGGATAGAAACCACATTTTGAATGGCAAGTACCAAGACCCTCCACATCAATTAGTTTCACATAAGCTTGAAAATCTGTCGCAAGCATTGACCGACAAGGAAACTCCAGAGGTTTTGTCTCTTTCTCGTAGAACTTGACAGCCCCATGAGTTTCTGAAACAGAGGACCCATTGCACATGAACACCAAGACAAAGAGCATGGTAGAGTGGGTCAATGCCTTTGATGCAGTGAGAATGAAGATGCCATCACTGTTCCCATCAGCGAATAAAGTGCACTTGCAGTACGCAGTCCGGCAATATTGCGAGGGAACCTGCACAACGGCAACGACATCATCGTCAACATGAGATAAGCTTAATACTATGCAACAACAGGGTTGGCTGCCCTTTCACACATACCAGCTTTGAACCATGGTACAGATCATGTAGCTTGATATTTCATAAGGCCTGCCAGAACACAAAATATTTTTTAGTCTTCAACTACGGAGTGGACTAAAGTTTAAAATGAAAACATAGTATGAGACATTTATTTGTACTAATGAATGAGACAAAGAACATACCCATGTCCAACGATGTCCACAAGGGAAATTCTCCGTTGTCTGCTTTGGAGCACAGAGGACGAACCTATCTTCGATTGCCTTCTTCGCCTTTTGGACAACTTCTTTAGGAGGACCATCTCTTGAAGGGTATAAACTCGAATGAACATTGATCTTCTGAAACAACTTCATCCGAGGCCACTGGCAGAGCGTCCACTTTGCCTTTTCGTGTTCTTCCGAGAGACAAGGACCCACAGACGGGTCACAAGTCGAACAGGTGTCAATCTCCACCGCCACTTCGTCAACACGGTGCATGCGGCGGAGTGAGTCATTGTCTGCGGGTGCAAACCAGGTTTCAGCCCATTGATGGTGCTCTTGAAGAATTTCCAAGTTGCGGGTACACTTCCCAACCCCACCGTCACAGTAGCAACGGAACTGTCCGGAGTCTTGACCTTCCAACAAACCCCACACAACCACACGTGCGCCCCCGCTCTCGGGGGACGAATCCAGCAACAAAAACGTGGGATACACGTTCTGAGAAATGACCAGAGATACCAGCAAAAAGAGTTCATGGTACATTGTAGTCGGAGGTCGAACAAGATGTTTTTCCACCCACTGTGTGTGAACGCACTTGTGGTCCTTTCCTCCATAGGCACAAGAAAAGCCAACTCCCCTGCCCCACTTCCTCCATGTTATGACAGGAGGAGAAAACTGGCCAGGGGGGGTTGGGACTGACAGACAGGGAGCCCATGCTACTTTCTTCTTGTGATAAAAGTCGGGCAAGACAGCTGCATACTCTCCAATGTAGGCCACTGTTCCCTCGAATTGAGATAACTGGATTTCACTTTCAAAGCATGAGAGGAGACTCTCACAACTCTCTCCTTCAGGTGGATCATAGTTCTTTGCCGCTCTGTGATGAGGCTGCAGATGGAGCCTCTCAAATAAATAGTTCGGTGTGGCATCAAATAATCTCACTCTTGGAGCTTGACGAACCTGTTGTCATTTGCACAACTTCTGGATCGAACTAATCTACGTGAATTCAGTAAAATTCTAAAATTGCAATGTTCACCCAGGTGAATACATACCGATGGCTGAAAGTTCAAGTCAGCTCGATGGCGGTAGTGTTCACTTGGCTCATCGGGGCGGTGTTCCGCCCCTCGAACTGGATTTCCCACATCTCCATCGCTCTCTCCATCCGCGTTATCACCGCCACCACCGCCACCACCTCCGCGCCGACCACTGCCACCACCACGACCACCACCACCACTGCCACCACCACCGCCACCACCACCACCGCGATCTCCTCCATCACCGTCTCCCTTGCCAGCACCATCACCACCACCAGCACCATCTCCACCATCAGCACCATCTCCCCCTTGTTCATCCATGATGTTACAAAACGCGCGGAGAAAACCAGCAGGGGTCGCAGGGACACGGGCACTAGATGCAGGGATTGCAGGGCCAGGTGGATCTGGCGCATCTGGGCAACACTTGTAGGAACGCCCGAAATTTGGTGCACAGTGAGGGAATATTGATTTCTCTGTGTTTTGAGCCCATGTGTCAGAAGCTTCATCACGAAAAAATAGGCCTTCAAAGTCTTCAACCTTCAGGCAAAGAAAGGCACACCTAGAAAACAGAAAGTAATATTTGAGTCCAGTTCTAAGTACATTCACATTTGAACTACAGTTGTTTAGGTTACCTACATTTTTTTACATTTTGACTACACATGACACTCGAGTCTGTTCCATTTTAAGCATGAAACCATATACATGCAGACCAGATGTACCTTCTACAGTACCATCTGATGTGTCCAGCCGCGCTTGCGAACCTGCCAGCTCCGTCCTTAGTGTGCCGTGCAGTCGAGTGTCTTCCCCCGCATGTCATGTTTGGGCATATCCACATACCACCGCTGCCCACAAGTCTGGCAATTACATCACTGTCACAAGAATTTCTCTTCTTTCGATGAGATGGGGGAGGAAAGCTAGCTCGATCAGTATCATACAAACGGAAAAGATCTGTTGCGATGGTATTTATCCCAGTTTCTTTGCAAATGTGGCACCTGACGTTCAGACTGCCAGCATTTCTGCGCAACAGCGCAATTTCAACAGGCCATCTGACTGCACCGAGTGGGGGAAGGTGATGTTGCGTTTGTCGAGCTAGAGGTGGGCGGCTGTTGTAGCTCACACCGATACCATGACTGGGTTGCGGATCTCTCCCACCTTGGCGGGATGGTCGTACCATCTGGACAGAAATGTGCAACAACGTCAAGTCATACACATGGACAGTGGACCCACAAGTCTTTTAACAAAACAGAAGCGGAAGGCATAGAGCGCCGGCGACGGTGCAAGCAGAGGAACAGTTGGGACACGGCAAAGAGGCAAGCAGGTGAGGAGACCATGTTACGTAAAACAAGGGNGATGTTGCGTTTGTCGAGCTAGAGGTGGGCGGCTGTTGTAGCTCACACCGATACCATGACTGGGTTGCGGATCTCTCCCACCTTGGCGGGATGGTCGTACCATCTGGACAGAAATGTGCAACAACGTCAAGTCATACACATGGACAGTGGACCCACAAGTCTTTTAACAAAACAGAAGCGGAAGGCATAGAGCGCCGGCGACGGTGCAAGCAGAGGAACAGTTGGGACAGGGCAAAGAGGCAAGCAGGTGAGGAGACCATGTTACATAAAACTATGGACGGGAATTTTAGTACACAAAATGAATCCTAAAGAAACTCAAGGTTAAGTGAAGGATGTGCACGGAAAAAGGCGGCAACCGCCCGTGGACCACCCACGCAACCAAGAACGGGAGGAGGATGATTGACCCGATAGGCCTAGGAGCGCTCTTTGTTGACCGCCCGGCTTCCGCCATGGTTGGAGGGGTGACACATGACAAGCCTCTGACAGGGTCTTGGACCCACAGCAATGGCCATGGATCGACTACGCTCACCGGAGTTGATGCGGCATGTTGCAACACCACTCAGCTACGGATTCTGCGAGTGCGCGCTAACTGCATCGGGGCTCAGACCAGAGCCGGCACCGAAGAGAAAGGAGCGTACTTACGAGGCACACTGAAGTTATAACTGTGAACCAAACGTACTGAAGGCTGCACATGTGTTCACAACATCAGGGAAAACGGAAGAACAAACAGGGAAAACCTGTTTTTCTGGTCGGCCATCTTGTCGACAGGGAGGAAAACCCAGACGCATGTAAAGGAAAAAATCTTGTAACGTGCACAAAGGAGGAAATTCATTTTTCATAAGAAAGGGAAATTCCTATTGCGTCGACCAGGATGAAGAAAATGATAGTTCAATTAGAATCACATATGCCTCTTTTGTTGACAAAATGAAATATTTCCAGGTGCATGTGACGGGACAAAAGTTTATCCGTCTATGCAAGTGATTAAACCTGTTTCCTATGAAATTGGAATTTGGGTTCCGTTGAAGCGATGGAGAACCCTGTTGTAGACAATGGGAAAGTTTGATATTTGACAACAAAGGAGAAAGCCTTGATTCATCTGACGGGAAACGCTCCGTGGATGAATAGTGAAACCTCTGTTGCACAAGAGTCGTCAACGCCTGTATTGTCGACTAAGAGGAAAAACCCACTTCCACGTCAATGCCTATTTCGGTAAGACCAGTTGCATAAAAGAGGGAAATTTGTGACAGGACTATTCCTATTTTGCCTATGAGATAAAAAAACCCATTTGATATGAACCAGGTTCAAAGAGAAGAAAAGCTTAGTTGTAGAGAACAGGAAGATGGGATTTTCGTCGACATAGATAAAAACTCCTGTTGCATATGACAGAAAAGTACCTATTTTGTCAATCAATGTAAGAAAACCTGTTGCATATGACTCATGAATGCCTATATTGTCGACAAAGTGGATGAATCATGTTCCACACGATGTGATAAGGCCTATTCCATCGACAAAGGAGGAGAATCCTGTTCAACATGGCGGGAAAGTGAATATTCCGACGACACAGATGGAAAAATTTGGTTGTTTGTACTCGTCTTTCAAACATGGACAGAGATGGAAGGTGAACTGCAGTGGAGAAAAAAAACCGATGGGCGATGGTGGGTGTGGCAACTTGAGCAATTTCATGGGGACGTTGAACCTAGAATGGAAGTTGAGGGCCAGTAGTAGTCACCGTCCCTATAAACTAATAATACATTTAATACATTTAATAATAGATGTAATAGATTATATAATCACTCGAATTTTTTGCCTCTCAATTGTGCCGGTCCATTTCCCCAAAATCATTTCTGCACCAGGGGGTGTACGTGACCACGGGGTGCGTGGCTACGCTCGGACCTCCCGACACGCTCTGCGTACCTCCGGTGCTTCTTCCATCCAGACCGGCATACCTGGTTGTAGTGTACGACTGCCTGTACGCGCCGAATATTTTGCCTCTCAATTCTGTCATTCCATTTCTCCAAAATATTTTTTGCCTCCAGGGGGTGTACGCGACCACGAGGTGTGTGGCTGCGCTCGCAACTCCCGTTGCGCTCTGCGCACCTCCGGTGCTTCTTCCATCCAGATAAGCGTACCTGGCTGAAGTGTACAACTGCCTGTACGCGCCGAATATTTTGCCTCTCAATTCTATCAGTCTATTTCTCCGAAATCATTTCTACACCGAGGGGGTGTACACGACCACGGGGTGCATGGCAATGCTCGCACCTCCCGGTGCGCTCTGCGCAACTCCGGTGCTTCTTCCATCCAGAACGACGTACCTGGCTGTAGTTTACAACTGTCAGTACGTGCCGAATTGTTTGCCTCTCAATTCTGTCAGTCCATTTCTCCGAAATCATTTCTGCACCGGGGGGTGTACGCGACCACGGGGTGCGTGGCTACGCTCGCACCTCCCGGCGCGCTCTGCGCACCTACGGTCCTTCTTCCATCCTGACCGGCGTACCTGGCTGTAGTGTTTCATTCAACTACCACAGTGTCAAACCCCACACCACCTCTCGTCTCGTCACGGTTTCACTCCGTCCCCACATTCTTTACTTATTTATTTATTTTATTCATACCATTATCACATTCTGTTCCAGTTCACTCATGAATAAGCTTTCATTTTTTAAATATCCCTTCTTGGTTAGGTTCCTCTCCGATGCTTCTTCATTTTTTTCGATGTACACCACAAAACCAATCTTTTCCCACAATGTTCTTTCCACAATGAATTGTAACTTCAAATGCGATTTCAGGTTCCAGTATCATAAAGAACGTTTATTTGAACCTGTTTATGGAATATGTAATACACATTTGTTTCACCATACTGTCTTTCGCTGTTTGGTAACTGAATCTTTCATCCCATACACATCTTTTATAATGAATTTCCTGCATCATCTATGTTAGGGGTTAACCTCTTTCATATTCTTAGAACCTCATTTCCTCTCTCCATGGACATTCCACTCTCGTGCGTGATACGGACGGTGATGTGTCCATTTCCTACACCAAACACAAATTCTCTTTCGTTCATTCACAAACAAAGTAGGTTTTCTCTTCCAGCTTACCGGAAGACATTTCCCTCGTCTCTTACTGGAAGAGGTTTCCGCTCTCCAAGTTTCCAGGAAATTTGCGAATGTCATCGTCTCCAGCGTCGGGCGACTGATTTTGCTGTCACATTTGTTGCTTCCACCTACCGTCAAGATTCCTCACCAGGATCTCCGCGCACGGCACAGAGATCCTGGTGAGCTACCTCACGATTATGAATAGTATAAAACACTTGAGAGATGGGGATTCTGTTCTCGTCCGAACACCACAACAATATCTCGTGATAAATCCAACCATAATCAATTTGTTCACCATGTCTGAGAAATATTTGAAGCACAAATCTATTTTTTACGCACAAATGATAAGAATGATTCACAAACTCAGGAAGGTGTGTGCAAACGAGAAATGAAGGATGCATTAAATTATCTTTTTATCACAAAACTATATCAAAATCCCACTTTGTTTTCTATGAAGAAACAAGGAGTTCGCTTTTGCAAAATGATAGATTATACACAGTAGTCTCTTGATTCAGAGTACACCATAAACATTGTTATTATTTTTACGAGAAAGGTGGATTATATTATTTTACATAAAATAGGAGTCCGTTGCGCAAGAAAACCAAAAATATCATAATTTTCAGAGTACATATGGTCATTTTTTATGATAGGAAGGGGTGCTGGTATTGTGCTTCAAGAACAATCTCTAACACGTCGGTACTCCCAACTTCTACGGTCACGTTTACAACACGTCGGAAATTGAGATTTTCTATTATGCTCCTTAGATCAAACTCAATGTGTCAACACTACATTTGCGCCTAATTGAAGCAAAAATTGTTGTAAAAACCTGGTTTAAAACACTCAAATCCCTCCATCTGAGATTTATTTATGTTATTTTTTGTCAAGGGGCATGTGCTGCATGAGGATCACGACGATCAAGATCCATGCATGAGGATCACTATGATTCAACATCTAATGAAAAACTACCAACCATACTCCACCACATATTCAATTACAAATCATAAACCAACATTGTGAGGAGAAAAGTGGCATCCCTTGCCTTAAAGGAACACTGACCCATGAAATGAATGGTATTTTTAATGTGTAAAGCAAAACATCACTACCTTCAATTGTTCTATAGTTTCAACCATGAGATATGTTAAAATCATCGTCGGCCTTATTCTATGCAAACCTTGAGTTTATCATTAGGAACTCTCCAAAATACTTTGTGCACCATATCCGCTAGTGTATTGAGAACGTAAGGCATTTCACCACAGAATGTCTAAACTATTTTTGTTTTAAATTATATAATTCCAATTGCCACATGTAGTTTTATGTCCTGTTGAACCAGAGGGAGGACCATTGGCTCTTCTTGTGCAAGACAGAGTGAGCCTACCCATTTTGGTCTTGGTAGAAGATAGAGCTTTCTACTCATTTTGTTGAACTACAACAAATTTAGTATATTTTTTAATACACAAAAGTTGCAGATGCATGATGTTTGACAGTGACATGCCTATTCTAGTGTCACACACCTCCCATCTCAATCCAATTTGTCCTAATTCCTCTTTCATTCCCCCAATATGGTTTTTTATACCCAGGTTAGGTCGTAGTGGGTGTGTGAAAATGACATCCATAGTTTGTGTTTGTATCACAAACACAAACTATGGACTTTTTGTGCTTCTTACGAATGCCCCCATGACCCCTCTCTCGTAAGTGTCCTAGACAAGCGATATATTTTGCACGAATTACTGAAGCTTTGAGGTTTTCCCTTCATATCCCTACCGTACAGATATGGCCTCCAAGGGTGGCAATTCCATTGGTTTTTGAACTTTTGTGAACACTCCGGGATTCACTCGCTTGTGATGTGGAGCCCACGGTCCACTACAATCCTCACATTCTCCTATGAGTCACATGGTTAGGGAACCTTTGTGGACAGGGTTGGTTAAAATGGTGGCTGACTGGCTTCAATGGCTATTCAATCTGGTGGTCGGGCAAAATATTTGCACGGTGGCTGGTTGGGTGGTTGTCCAACTAGTTCTGTGGTTTTTTTTCTTGGGTGGCTGGTAGAATGAGTGGTTGGGCAATTTTCTTACCAAAAGACCTACATGATGACAGGCTAGCTCACAGAAAAGGCGGCTTGTTTGGTTGATTGTTAGCTTATGGTTGTTTATCTCGACACTTCACCAAATTCTTGCCAATCACTTGAGTAGTTAAGTAATGTCTTAATGCAGGAAAGAATAGCAAGGACTGGAAAAAAGAGAAGAAATAAAGAAAATAAGAATGATAGAAAAAGACGGGTAGTAAGAATTGGTGCATTTTGTTTTTGCCAGCGGGGGGTCAACCTACATGTTGGAGAAAACGGAGTAGGAAGAACCACGTGATATAAAAGAAAGAACAATGAAAGAAGACTTGGGTAAATAAGGGAGAATAAAATATGTGTCACATTTAGTAGCAGGAGTTATACTAGCATCAGCTAGTATACAGGCATTATACTAGCATCAGCTAGTATACCAACATCATTAGTAATTGTAGAAGTAGTAGGAATAGTTGCAACATCATGAATAGTATACTAGCTGAGTAGCAGGCATTATACTAGCATCGGCTAGTATACCAACAACATTAGTAATAGTAGTAGTAGATGCAAAAGTAGGAATAGAAATAGTAACGATAGTAGGAATAGTAGCAAAATCATGAATAGTAGTATAGTCAAAATCACGACAAGCCATAATAAAGACCATAGCAGAGGATGGAAGGGCTCCTTGCAAATGATTTTATTTATTGGATTGGGCTTGACTATAACGCCTTAAATATCCAGGGGATTGCAAAAGGTGAGTGTTTTTCGCTACTCCTTCCTCAGCCTCTTCTATTTGACTTGGTCATATTGTGGAAATTATTTTACATAACAGATCTTTGTGTTTCAACTGCTAAAAATGACCTATGGCTCTGAACACACATGGACAAAAGATTTGTGGTTGGTCAAATTCGCTGGTCAACTATAAAGAAACTCGTTCAGTCCTTAAATCTTGGGCCGCCATCCAAACTGCTTCCAGAGATGTAGGTGTGGGAATGAGCCTGTCGTTCAATGTTATAAATGTAATTTTCAGCCTGGTAACACAGATACTTATTCAGGGGTGCTCTCACAATACCAATATTTTGAGGACTTCAAAGAAACAAATCTATGAAAGGCAATGTTTTTCTAAATTGGGTGATGTCGAACCCCTTGCACAAGTGTAAGATGTTGTATGAATTCATTTTAAGAACAGGAGAGAAAGATGTCAAGAATAGGCCTCTGAATTTTGTTTATCAAACAAGTGCTCTTGAGAAAAGAGCCTCTCTATGGTGCTAATCGATAAGTATGTTGCAACAGGTCTATCCATTTTTCTTTGAGTGATGATCTCTAACAAGTCCAGAATCCTGATTCACGTTTTTTTAGCAATGTTGAAGGCTTAAACCATAAACAAGGATTCTAGACTGAAGCAAGATCTGGCATGAACGGTTTTGCCAAATCTAAGTTATGGGAAGTGAAGTTCTATTCTCAAGTGATTCGAAGGTTTTTTGGGATGCAATTTCTTTGATTCTAAGTTTGGTTGTTGACATTCTATGCCCTTACTACAAGTTCATCGTCAAATTTGTGCGGGAGGAGAGCACACGGAGGTTGCCCAAAGTGATGTGCCATCAACGTGGAAGACAGTAAGAAGCAACATAGTGCAAAACGACGTTGTTGCATTAGATGCACTGTTGTATAGTTCAGGGGCATCCACACTCGGTTAGTTTCTTATTTCGCGGTGCCTAAAACTTTGTGTTTGAGTGGGCATCAATCTACTCAAACCATTGACAACATGGAAAAGACACTTAAGACTCAGTCGTAAACATGTGATGTTCTTTGCATTCATATGTTTATTTCCACTGATTTGTTTTGATGATTCCTTTATGGTGCAAACTGGTGTTCCATAGATTGTAATGTCGTTCAAGAAGCAACCCTCACACCAAGTACCGCCTGTACAAAATCTACTCACAAAGACTCCTCCCTTTATGTCACCATGTGGGGTGTCTACTGATCTTCTCGCTAGTACAACTGATCAAATTCTAGCGTACGTACAAGTTTCTAAGACCGCTGGTGCACCTTCATCACTATTAGAATAACTACCTAATGTAAGTAAATGATTGAAGAACCACAATGCGTGCGGCAAAATAAAATAATGGAACAAGTCCGCATAATGGAAAATCTATTTGACTTGATTGAGCATGTGATGAAAATTGTGTGACACAAAAGGAGAATCGTGAGTTCAGTTTTTTAAAGAAAAAATAATGATTATAATTCCAGTGACATACAAACATTACTAGACAAAATCTATCTTATGCCATGGAGGCAAGGGTTTAGCAACTCTCGTCAACATGGTCACCTTGAAATGACAAATGAGGGTAATAGGTGGTGTTGCTTTTATATCGCTCCTCTAGCATTTTTTCTTTCTAAGCCAATTTGTTTTATGTGCATGACTGCTATGATGGACTGAAGAAACTGAAAGTGAAATTACAATCCCGAGAAAATATTATCAATACCAATTTTTTGGCAACTCTCTCGGTGGGAACATGAAGATGCTTTAAGTGGAAATTGCAAGGTTTGTGCCTGAAAAAACAATTAGTTGGATTTTTGCCTTCGATTTGTTTTGTGCAAGTGGGTATACCAAAAATTTGATTAGACCCCATTCTAAGACAGAATTCTAACAATGACAATTCAAATAATGATGACGAACTGGTCATTTGAAGCATCCGTGGCATGACAAAACATTGCGGCATGTCACTCATTATATAACATTTACATACACGTTATACAGTGTTGCCACCCAGACCCCGAACATCGGTACATCTTTGTTTACATCGATGCATTGATGTATCATGCCTTTCTTACATCCATGTACACTGGCTCTGAAGAGGCAAAATCACAGCATCTGGTTGGCCAAATTGCAGCTTAACTTCTGCTTATCACTTTGAACAGTTTTCTAACTGCCATTTATGCCCTTAATCATGGAAGAACTTTCATGTCATCCGATGACATAGTGGAAAATTGGCCATAAGTACCATCTGCTTGGGCATAGCTATATCCATTTGCACCACGTCTACATTTGAACAGAGCACCACATTTCTGGTCCATAATTGATCTTGTCATGTTTCTAGTGCCGATTGCAGAAAACTTATGTCAGCATGGCAATGAAGCAAATGCAACGATACAATTGTCAATTGCAGCATGGAAGATATCATCATGCAAGTTTCACATGCAAGTTTGAGCAGGTTCCCAAACAGCCCAGCCATTGGAGAGCACATCATGCCATGCCTACCCATCATGAAAGGACCATCGTCATCATTTGCAACCAGCAAAGAAGGCACATTGCATCCCATGATAAGTGGGATGCCTAACGTGTAAAACACAACATGAAAGTGTAAAACACAACATGACGTTCCCTTGCGCTTCCTCTGCTTGCCCCCGCTTGCGCCAGCACCACTTGCGCCGTGAGCACCGCCAGCACCACCTGCACCGCCACCAACTCCAGCACCACCAGCACCACCAACACCGCCAGCACCGCCAGTCATCACCTTCCTACTGAGCCTCGTGTTGCTGGCGGCAGTTCCAGTAGCAGTCCCAGACCCCTGGGCTACTGTCACAGATGATCCTCCTCCTGCATTTGCATCCACAGCACCATCTGCCCGCTCAGCAGCTGCTGCACGAGCACGGGCTGCAGTCCGAGCAGTGCCGGTTACTGCTGTAGCAGAAGCCTGACCTGCTGCAGCCTGCACAAGCAGAGCCTCCACTGCTTCGCGACTACGGATTGGGCATGCGTAGCTTGGGCTGTCTTATGCTGCTGTTCCTGGAGCTGAATCCTGGCTGCCATCTGCCTCCTCATTCCCACTGCCCTCTTCTTCCTCCTCATCCTCCTCCCCCTCCTCGTCTTCCTCCACTCCCATCCCTTCCTCACCTTCCTCCTCCTCCGGAATGTTGGTGAACTCAGTGAGCTCGCCACCATCTTCACTGTCCGAGTCGTCCTTGTCCTGCAGCCAGTTAAATTCTGTCACCCTGTGCTTGCTGCGGCGCTTGTAATGCCTGCACAGGCAGACATTGCAGCGCACCAGCAGTTCAAGCGTGCTCACACTCAGCCGGTTGCGGCGTGCCGTATGGATAAGCTCGTGCGTACTGAAAGCACACTCACACTCGGACAAAGAGCATGGATGAGTCAACAGCCGCATGGCCAGCTTGTGCAACTCAGGCATGGCACCGAGGTACAACTCGTGCCACTCGTGAGAAGGTAGCAGACCAGTGCTCACCTTCAACACTGCTGCTTTGACACGAGTGTTTGCCTTCGGAGTCTTCAACGGATCCACCTCCACAGCGGTTTGACCGTTCTGGAAGGCACGGATCTGGCTTTGGATGGCGTCATGGTCGGCCTCGGGGACAAGTGCATCCACGACGACCGACCAAGCAGTCGTGGTCTCTGCATCCCCACTGAGATTGTTCCCGAAGTGCGAGGGGTGCAGACGAAGGGCCGCGGCATGAAGAGGGCATGCCATGTCAGACTTCCACCTAGCAGAGAGGCGGCCCATGGCGAACTGCACATGGGCGTGGCCGACACGTGCAGGCTTGTTGTTGCATCTTGCCTCTGTGAGACCGTGCAACTTCTCCATGCAATTGAGCAGTCCCTCATAGATGTCAGCAACGCCCTTCCCCGGGTGGTCTGCAATGTGAAGAACGTGAAGAAGAGGAGCAAGCAGGTCACGCCTTTCCCTCAGCTGCACCCAAAATACCAGCCTGCGTACCAAGGACCGCACCACGATGCTCACCCATGCTCTTCCATTCACTGCTGTTCACCATCTTCAGCAGGAATGGGTGCATATCCAGCAAGCGCTGAACGACGATGTGCGCCATTGCAAACCACGTGTCACACTTGGGCAGCAGCACCCATCCGCCACTCTCCTGCTTCAGCCATGTCCGCGGCATGTCGTTATTGCGGAAGAAGGTCACCACCTTCTCGGCCTTTGAAAGAACTGCTGCACCCCAATCCGTCTTGCCGATGTCCTTCATAACGAGATTAATGTTGTGGGCGCAGCAACCTTGGAAGTAGAGGCAGGGGTACTTCTCCTCGAGGTCCTCAAAGGCCCTCTTGTTCATGTTTGTGTTGTCGCAGATAACCCTAACGATGTTACCCTCTCCCACCTCCACAATGGCGGCTTCAATCATTGCCGCCATGTGGTTTGCATTCCGCACAAAGCCACTAGCGTCACGTGAGAACATGTGGCATGACCCCTGAATGTTCACCACCATGGCATTGTAGATTGGCCGCGACTGCTCGTCGGCCCACTCATCCACTGCCACAGAACACCCATAAATCTGCCACTGCTGCTTCAGTGGCTCATCCAGAGCCTCCAGTTCCTTGTCCAGCCGTGGCAGCAGGACCCCCAACATCTTGTCCCTGTGAGGTAGGCGGAGTGCTGGTGTCATGTGCTTGGCATTACCAACGACCTCCATCATCACGATCTGCTTGCAGAAGGAGATTTGAAGCGCGCCGATTGCCATAAGCTTCACAATGGAAGCTGGCAATATTCGTTGTTGGCCTGCACGGTGAACCTGTCCATGCTGCCTTGTCTCATGCCCGACATGCGGTTAACATCCACAATGCTCCTGAGAATGCCCATGGCGGTCTTGGCTGCTAGGCGGGTGGCTGCAGCCTGTTGAGCAGCTTCAGCCTCCTCCTCAGAGTCAACTGCTGCAATATTCGCCCTCTCCCGCTCTGCAGCTCTTTCTCCTTCTTCCCACAGCCGAGTCCACGAGACTGGCTTGTCCCGTGTACCCCATGACTCACCCTTGTCGTTGTACAGCCACGCGCTGTAGGGGCGCCATTCCCCTGTTGGTACTGGAGCCCGCTCCAAGCCAAGAGCGTCACGTGCCAATGGCGGGGGATTCGGGCACTTGGCAACATTGGCGTTCGCTTCGCCAAAGTGACTCCTTATGTGATCACAGGTCCCTGGAATTTTGGAGCCGCAGGAGCCACACTGAAAGCCTGCTTTCTTCGTTGCAGTAGGCCATTTGTTCAAATGGCGGGAGAGTGCAAGGGTTAGAAAGTCGCCCCTGCAAACTGGACCCTTCGGCCGATTGAGGATTGGGACCTCGCATGTAGTTGCCTATGTTGCAGATGTAGAAGTTGCAGCAGAGGTACTACCCGTGCAAGCCATTGCATCGGGGTTCAGGGGCTAGTGGCCCACGAAGTGGAGCTATGACGTTCACGGCTTAGGCATTGCAGCCATCAGCTAATAGTTTGGTGGCTTGTGCCCGACCGTGGCCGTCGCTTCGCCAGCCCTACTAGGCTGAAAGGACGTCCGCCTGGTTGTTGGAGTTGCTATCGACATGTTAGCCGGTGATTCGCACCAGCAGTCAATGGGAATCAACGGCTGTTTCAGAATTTGGTTTGAACCAGCCGATGGTGTGAATGAATGGCCGGTTTGAACTGGCGGGATTTGAAACCGGCAGTACTTCGATTGAACCAGTGGAGGTTCAACCCGGCGGTGGTGCGAACTGGCGGTGGTTTGAACCGGCGGTGGTTTGGACAACCCAACAGTGGTGCAATCGGTAGTTTGAAGAAGCCTATTCTTTGAGCCACCGACAAGGTTGGATGGCACGATTCAGCCACCGTAGCAGGCTCTGTATGTGGGTTTGGCCAATGACATGTTCGGTGCAGAAGCATCGTCCTCGTGTGTGATTCCTTCTGAAAAGTCAAAAGTATGTATCTGCTAAACATGCACCAAACTTGAGCAAAAGCATGTGGAAAATTTTCAAAACATGACTTCAAAATTTCTTAAATCAATTTTCAGGAAGTAAATCTCCAAGCCATATCATCCACACACCGTGTGTGTACACCGTGGCCCAAGGATGACGGGCACAAAGAGTGCGGCGCCACTGAAATATCTTCCATCAGTAATTTGGATGAATCCATGAAAAGAACAATGTCGTTGAAAAATAATGGAGATATCCGCCGATTGACAGCGCATGAAGGAAAGACCCCAACATCTCGACTCTGGTAAAGGGGGGTATTTTGAATATCATGTCATTTTCTGGACACGTGTGAGAGTCGAACAGGTTGTGCACGTGTTCGAAAAATCATTCTTTTAAAATTTGAAAGCAAGGAGCTTTCATACCCATAGCTTCAATATCATATGCGAGAAGTTGAACGTGCTTGTACGTATAATTCAGTCAACGGTTGCTAACATGACAGTATGCAAGAGAATTAGGTCCTTACTTTCCTTTACTTTCATGCACCATTTTATGAACAGAATGGACTGCCACATTGATAAGCGTCGGCGCATCGATGTCCGTCGACATGCCGCGGAGGTAAATTATCGTGGGTCGTTCAACGGTCGTCCGAGCAGTGGAGCACTTGTGCTCGCGTGCTCTCAAAACTGACCTGGTGAAACAACGACATCGGTGCTACATTGATGTAAATCGATGTACCGATGTTGCTGTATTTCCCATACAACGGACCCCGACGGTAACAATGACGTTATATGACGCTAGTGACCGGTTGTGTTATGTGATTTACAACGCAAACCAGTGAACAACTAGTACCGAATGTGGTATGTTGGTAACTTTCATGTTTGCCGCAATCTCATTGGATGAGAACATGATAACGGCAACAACTATAGCGACAGACCAATCTCGAGCCTTGATGCATAGAGTATTATGCCCTGTCACGTGCAACAGTTATGAACGAACAACATGGCACATATCATACCCCTCAAACTTGACTCTGTCAAACCCGACACAACGCAGGTGTACGTGTTGCTGATGCCTCACATGTGGGTACTGTTTCATCCACTTTGTAATCATTGATTGTTGAATCACCGTGAAACACAGCAAAGTTTAAGCACTTATGAGAAGCAGAGGAGTCAACCGAGCTACATTGCACATTGTCGTCAATGAAGTCCACCGTCGTCACGGCCTGACCACTGTGGACTTCACGGGACAATGGGGGCAAAGTAGAAGTGAAGTTCAAAATTCGGGGATAGATAGAAATGAAATCAAAAATTGAGAGCTACTTGGAAATGAAATAAAAAATTGGGGGCTAAGTAAAAATGATTTAGAAACTAGGGGCGCTTTTACGATGGTGCACGAAAACTAGGGGCTACTTGGGAATTTCCCGCTGGGATCGTAACCAAATGAAGCAGGGAGGCTACCTCAGCACCCAACAATCCGGGGGGTTGAACCCAGTACACCAGGGTAGGTTTGAGGAGGGAAGGAGTATAGGTGAGGTTGTTTCCACCACAGGGTGAAGGAAGAGGTGAGACGCAGGCGAAATCAAGGTTCGTGGATGAGGAGGTTGCAGAGACCTACCGGTCGGAAGAAATTGTCTTCAAAAGAGTGTGAACGAAAGTGGCCCTTCTTGCTTTTACATTTCAATAATTGAGATGCTATGAGCCAGATGATTTGTTGAAGGGCTTGGGGGAAGGTGTCTAGAAGTTTTGGAGTAGGGGAAGATCGGGGTTGTGTCCAGTGTTCTTGCCAGATAAGGTGGGAAATGGTAGAGCAGATGACAATCTAAGCCAAGTTAAAGCAAAGTGGTTTGAGAGGCCCAAAGTGGATGTCAATTGGGTCAGAGGGGCGGTCTATGTCGTGAGGCCGTGTACTCTTGAGTGAAGAAGTAAGCAATGTTCAACAGTTTTGTCTTAGCGACAGGAGGGGCAATGACATGTTTTATCTGGGTTTAGGAAGAGGGTACAATGAGCTACTGGAATGGAGTGAAAGAGGATTGTTGTCATAATGCTTTTTCTTGGTGAAATTCAAGAGGAATGTGGTCAAAAGAGCGGCAAAAAGAGAGCCAGGGGAATTGCTTTATTTGGGTTCTTCTCCTCCCAGTTTGATTCGTAGGAGGGGGTAAAGAATTGCAGATGGAGGACCCAGAGTATGCTTTCAGGAGTACTAGTGGGGGGTCGAGGGGGCAGTATGAAGGTACCTGAGGTGGGGCTGAAAGCCCCAGAAGAAGCTGGTTGTCTGAAAAACAAACCGGAGTCAATGTCTTGCCTTATGTCATGTGGGGCCCCACCCAGGGGTGTGGGTGGAGTATTAGGAAAGGGAGGACGAGGAGGGCTTGGTGGTGGGTGGGAGAGGAGGGTGGGAGGTGGAAGATGATGGAAGGGGGAGGGCCAGTAAGATCTTGTTTGGTGACGTAGTGTGTGAGGCGAATGATGCAGGGTAGTGACGTGCCTGCTTGGAGAATTTGAGCCCATGAGAGAGAGAGAGAGAGAGAGAGAGAGAGAGAGAGAGAGTCGCAAAATTCCAAAAGAATGGCCTGGTGCGTGGGTGTGTAGGACGAGAGTGGTTGGGTGAATATATTCCGGAGTGTGATCTCTTGTGTGAGGAACCAATGTTTAGATGCTGGGATATCAAAGGGCACGGCTTCCGTTTTAGGTATGAAGCAATTATAGAAAACATGTTTCTGAGAGAGTTCCTCAAAGAGGAGACGTGGCGGTGGTATTCTTGGGTTTGAGGTACTAAATTGCTGGAGAATGAAGCGCCATTGAGGGTGGACAGAGGGCAGCTGAGGAAGGGATGGGAGAGGAAAAAATGACCTTTCTTTGGAAAAGCTTGGGTGAGGAATGCTGTGTGTTTCCATTGGTGTTCTCCTGAAGCTAAGAAGGTGTAACCCCATTGAGCAGCCTGTGCTGCTATGAATTTTGTGGGCCAAACTATGCTGAGGCCGACTCTGGCCTTAGGGGCACATGCAGCTTCCATTGAGTATAGGCGGAGCCCTTGTGATATCTCTTTCCAAGAGTTGTTGGAAGGTAGGAAGTTGAGGAGAAGAGTATTGATACTATAAATGTTTTCAGGGTTTGGGGGACAGACGTAAGAGTAAAAGAGGAATTTGGGATTCAGATAGGAATTGATGGCAAAAACATTTTCATGGACCAGGATGAATGCTTTTTCCAATAGAGAGATGGCGGCATGTAGTCGCTTAGTTACTGGAAGCCACTTGTGATTGGGGTCAATAGTGGGGTGAAACATGTGACCGGGGATTCTGATAGGTTATGAGGAGCGAGAGTACAGAGAGGATGGGACATCTGGCGTATGACTCCCGATTCGGAGGGGTTGTGTTCTGTGGTAATTGGTGTGCAGTCTACAGTCTTGGGCCGTAGTGCGAAGGAGTTAGGCTCAAAGGAGGACTTCATCGGGGGAGGTGAGGATCAGGGTAAGGTCATCTCCATTTCCTATCAGAGACATTGACCAGATAGATGTGGGGATGCCTGTTAAGCAAGAGCGGAGGAAGTAGGCAATCGTCTTGAGGGCACAACATGAACAGGAGAGGGGCAAATGGGACAACCTTGAAAAACTGGGGAATGAAGAGTGATGGGGTCCGATAGGGATCCGTTGATGAGGAAGCTAGTAGGGGTGTGATGGTGGAGGAGCCGGATCCAGCAGATGAAAGATGAGGGAATGCGGAGATGTGATAGAGCGTGAAAGAGATAGGTGTGGTTCAATAGATTTGTACACTTTTTCAAAATCTGCTGACAGAAAGAAAAGAGGGATTTGGGTGCGAATACTATAGTGATGCATGTCATAAAATTGAGAAAGGGCATGTAAGATACTTCTGTCTTCGACGAAGCCAGTTTGGCCGGCATAGATGATGAAGGGAGGGGCTTTTGAGAAGCGGGAAGCAAGAATTTTAGCTAGAATATTGTATTCAACGTTGAGGAAGGAGATTGTACGGTAATTGCTAACATTGTAGGGGACGTCTTTCTTGTAGAGGAGAGTAGTGATGGATGCTGCAAAGCCTAGCCAGGATTCATGATTGGAGAGAAGGGAGGAGTGATAGGGAAGGAATGATTAGAACTTGAGAATCTAAACTTCAAAGTTTGATTGTTCCGCGTGACTTCTGCTTTGATTAGGATTTCTAGGGAGTTGAAGAGTGCATGAGTTTCAAAGCTCCAAAACTATGGACAACTGCTAACAGAAGATCAAAAACATTGAACCCGATCTTGGGAGAAAAACATAATGAAGAATGGAAGTGCACTTGGAAGACTCAGTGTGACAATAATGGATCCGGTAACAAAGAATTCCCCACCTTGGGATAAGTTCAAGATCCCTTGCTAAGCTGTAGGAATATAGCTTGCATACATTGTCCTAAAAGACAAATGTTGGCCGCAATTGCTCTGAAACCTTTTTAGGAGAATTGTTAAGAAAGATGGTGGATCACGTGAAAGGCATACAATTTCGAGATAAAAACACACAAAAAAGAATATTTCCGTCATCACGTTATTGGGAAGAGGTGTTGTCTTCTTAGTACCACATTTTACATCATCTTTAGCACGGAAACCTTTCTCATTGAGATGTTTTATATCCTTGTATAGAGGTTAAAGAGGTCAGGTTGGCCTCAATGGGTATCATGTAGTCAACTCCTTCACCTCAGGTCTTAGTATCACCCATGAACCCTGTGCGCACGTCATCTCACCCCCTCTGTACACTCACACAACCCATCCAATGTCCATGCCATAAACTCCAACGTGTAGCCTTCTTCACGACGTACATTTAAGTTCTTTTATCTTGATGTAAGACTCTTTGATGCTTCCTTTGATGTAAAAACGATCCTGTTATGACCCATGCACCCTATGCTTAAGACTCTCTGATGCATCCTTTGATGTACAAGTGATCATGTTATCACCCATGCACCGTGTGCTTGTGTCACCCCACTGCTCTAGGAGTTTCATGCATAGTACCCACCCAAATTTTCTGCCGTTAAATTTGGCGTGCAGCCTTGATCGTCTCCTACGTCATGGTACTTTTCTTTTGATGAAACAACCTTTGGAGCTTCCTATGCTGCACAAACATTGCAAGTGTCATCTACACACCCCGTGCTTGTATCAACCCCTTGCTCTACAATTTCTTTCATTCCCATTACCCATAGAAATGGCGTGCTGTGAGCTCTAGTATATAGTCTTTGTCCCTTCTCTAGTCAGGTTAATTTTCTCCCAAAATCACACCCTTTGCTATAGTGCTACAGTGCTTCCTCTGCTATAGTGGCAATCCTGGTATCACCCACACATCCTATGCTAACATCATCCATTCACTCCACAATTGCATTCATTCAAACTTTCCATCCAGATCCTATGCACCTTTGATGCATAGCCTTTGTCCCACTATATGATGCACTATTTTCTTTCATTGAAACACCCTTCGGCAATTCCTCTGCTACACCCTCGCTCTTGGTATCATCCACACACACTCTGCTCTTTTCACCCTCTTAGCTCCACGATTTCATTCATTTGCACTTCCAATATAAATTCCATGTCAAAACATAAGGCACATAGCCTTGGTTTCGCCCTCTTTCATGGTGCTTTTCTATCAACAAAACACTTTCTTGTGGCTTCTACGCTACATAGACGGTCTTGGTATCACCCATGTATCCCTTTCTAGCAACATATGCCCTCTGCTCCACAATTCCATTCATTCACACTATTCATCCAAATCATATGCCGTAAACTTTGGCATATATTTTTAGTCCTACCCTACATCACGATGCTTTTTTCTTTACGAGATATACTCCCTGCTTCCACTACTCATCAAAGGTTGTGGTATCAAGAACGTGTTCATGTCATCCCCTCTTGCTCCACAAATTTTTTCATTCACAGTACCCTTCTAAATTCCACTTTATAAGCTATGGCACATACGGTACTCTCATCTATATTTGTCCTTAATAATTATTTCTTACTCGTCCATAAGTTCTTTAATAAAATATTTAGATAATGGGATAATCACTTCTGAAACTCTCAAGTTTGGCCGTGCTATTTTCTTGGCAGCCCATGTTTGATATCGCTCTTGACGCACAAGTGAGAGCAAATGCAAGCCGTGAATATGGAAATATGTGAATTACAGATTAGTAGCTTCACATGATCAGAGCTTGAGCATCCAAACTTCGAAGTTTGATCGTTCCGCATGCGTTTTTCTGTGATAAGAATGTCTAGGTATTTTAAGAGTTCCAAAACTATGAACAAGAACCAACATACAAACAAAAAAGATTGAACCCAATTTCAAGAGAACAAAAAAGTAAAAACTACTCCTAGATAAGGAAAAATTAAAGAAACACTTCAATACATAGGTCCCACCCTGCATGATGGGGATTTTCTCTTGATGAAACACCTTACATTGCTTCCTTTGCTACACTGAAAGTCCACCTATCACCCAAGCATCTAATTCTCCTGTCAGCCCCCTTACTCCACAATCCATTCATATACACTATCCAAGGAAATTATTTTTCTTTATCTCTGGTATGTGGCACTTGTCTCTGTCTACATCAAAATTTATGTTTCTTAAACTCTGGTTTGTGGAATTGGTCATTTTTCTCTCAATGAAACACCCTTTAATGCACAAGTGTTCCGGGAATCAACGACACATCCCGTGTATGTGTCAGCCTCCCTTTCCACAATTCCGTTCTTTTACACTATCTATTAAAACTCCATGCAATGGACTTTGACAGATAGCCTTGGCACCAATCTACGTCATGGTGTGTTTCTCTCAATGAAACATCCTTTGATGCTTCCTTAACTGTACTGGTGGTCGAGGTATCAACTATTCATTCACACTACCAATCCAAATCCATCAACTCCTCCAAGTAGCCTTGGTGCTGCCCTAAGTTACAGTACTTCTCTCTTGGTTAGGTACACTCCCGTGCTTTCTTCGCTACACCGATGGTCTTGGCATCACCCTTGCATCTTGTGCTTGCTTCACCCCCCCGTTCCACATCAATGTTCATTCATACTACTCATCCAAATCATGTGTTGTAAAGTCTAGCGCATAGGCTTGGTTGTACCCTACTTTATCCTACTTTTCTCAATATGGAAATGCCCATTGGTGCTTCCTCCTTTTCACTGACATTCTTGGCATCATCCCACGCATCACGTGCTTGCGTAATGCCCTTGCTCCACAATTGTGTTAATCCACACCATCCAGCCACATTATGTGCGATACACTTCAGCACATAGCCCTGGTCTAAAACTACATCACCGTAAGTTTCTGTCGATGAAACATCCTCCGGTGCTTCCTTTGCTATGTAGGCGGTCATGGTAACAACCACATACCCTATGCTGGTTTCCCCTCTCTACCCAATCCACAATCCTGTTCATTCACATTATGCATCCAAGTTGTTTGTTGCGAACGTTTGCATGTAGTCTACGTCCCGCCCTACAGCATGGTACATTCTTCATACTGAAATACCCTTTGGTGCTTCCTTTGCTACATCCATAGTCCTAGTATCAAGCAAGTTCCCCGTGCTTACGTCAATCATCCCGCTCCACATATTCATTCATTCATTGTATCCATCCCGATTTTGTGCTGTAAAATGCAACGTGTAGCCTTGGTCCAGCCTTACATCACAGTTTTTTGTCTTCATGAATTATCCTCGGGTGATGCCTTTGTTACAATGGTGGTCCCGATATAAGACGTGAAACTTGTGCATGCGTCAACCCCCGAGCTCCACAATTGAACCATTCACACTACCTATCTAATTTTTTAATCTGTAAACTACAGTGCATAACCTTGTCCTTGCACTAAGTCATGGTGTAATTGTCTCAGTGAAACACCCATAGATGCTTTTTCTCTTGTACTAGAGGTCCTAATTTCACCCAAGCACCTTGTGCTTGCGTCAACCATCACTCCACAATTCCAATCATTTACACTACCTATCCTAATTTTTGCATCAAAATTGGTAGAGCCGTGGTCCTATCCTATATCAACGTGTTTTTCTTGATGAAGCATACTCTAGTGTTTCCTGTGTTATAACGGGAGTTCTATTATCACCTTCGTACTCCATGCTTGCATGTCCCCCTCCCTCACTCCACAATATCGATCATTCATACTACCCATCCAAATAATGTGAGGTCAATTTTGTGCATGGCCCTGGTCCTGCCCTATATCGTTGCGCTCTTCCTTTGATAGAATATGTTTTGTTACTTTCTCTGCTGAATTTGTGGTTCGGGTATTACCCACGTACCCTGTGCTTGCATTGCTCCTCTCCTCCGCTCCACATTTTCATTCATTTATACTACCCATTCAAATTCCATGTCATAAGCTCCTGGACATAGCCATAGTCTTCCCCTATGTCTTGGTGCTTTTTTGTTGATGAAACATCCTTAGATGTTTCTTCTGCTACACCCGTGGTTTTGGTATCACCCATGCATCTGATTCTTGTGTCCTCTTCCCTGTTCCTTAACTTTTTTTCATTCACACTACCCATCCAAATTTTGTGCTGTAAAGTCCACTTTAGCCCTTGTCATACCCTTTGTCACGGTTCTTTTCAATTTTTGAAAAACCGTTTAATACTTCTTCCACTACAACAATCTTGGTATCGTCCACACACCCTCTACTCACACCGTCCACAATTTTGTTCATTTCCACTATTCATCCAAATGTTTTGTTTTACATTTTAGGATATAGCCACCCTACATCGTGATGATTTTCTATTTATAAAACACCCTCTATTGCTTCCTTCACTTCACTTTCATTCTTGGTATCACCACACATCCTATTCTCACGTCATCCCCCTAACTTCACACTTTTGCCTTTTCACACTACACAACCAAATTCTTTGACAAAAACCTTCACACATGGCCTTGGGGGCATCCTATGTCATGGTGCATTTTTCTTGAAGAAAAAACCTCTAGTGCTTCCTCTGCTTAAATAGCAGTCCTAGTATCACCCAAGTACCCCGTACTTGCATTCGCCCCTCCCCCGCTCTAGACTTGCATTCATCCACACTACCCATTTGAATTATGTGATGTAAAATCTAGCTCATAGCCTTTCGTGGTCCAGCCCTATTTTGTAGTGCTTTTCTCCTAATCAAAACATCAAGATTTTGTCAAGCAAACTCTGCTGCGTAGCTTTTGTCCTACATCAGGGTGCTTTTCTTTTGATGGATCAACCCTCTAGTGCTTTCTCCACTCCTCTAGCAATCTTGGTACCACCCTCACACTCTATGTTTGCATCACCCTCCTACTCTACAATTTCATTCATTCACACTACCTATCCAGATTGCATTCTGAAGACACTCACCCGTAACCTTGGTCCCTTGCTACATCACAATGGTTTTTGTTAAGAGTAATAAAATTGTTTGGAGAGTGACGGCCGTCATTAGCTACAGGTAGAGGGCATGATAGGCTGTAGTGTATATGGGTCAAGACAAAGGAGAGACTCATCCATTTCCAAGACCCCCTAGTGCGTGGCATAGTGTATATGGGTCAAGACGTGCGATTTGTATGAATTAGTCCACTTATTATACGCTGAGTGTGTGATTCTACACATTTCCAATATGAATCAGGTAGCAATCTTAGTTATCAAGAGAAGCACTTGGTTTGGAAAGATCAGCACCACACAATTGACACATTTATTTAACATGAGAATAGTTTTTTTTTTTCTCGTGAGCATCAGATACTTCAAACAGGAAAAAAACTGAATAAGAGATATTGTTCTTCCATATCCATATCATCTTTCCACTTTTTTGACAATCTCATTAACGACAGATGAAGATAAAAAATGGAAAACGTTGAACCATCATAACCTTTTGAAATTCTGATGCTGGAATTCTGAAACTCTCAATTGAGAGAGTGATATGTTCTTGTTTACTTCTTAAGAATGAAAAAAGCCTTCTTTTGTACCCAAATTACCGTAAACATAGTCACCACTCCTTAATATTCTTTCTTTCTATTGAAGGACTTTTTATCAACAAGATAATAGTCCAAACAAGTTGTTTGCAACCATTTCCAACGGTTCCTTGTGAACACTGTGATTCGCAAACACAATGAACAAGATATAGAATTTCAGCGAACAAGTCAAATCTCAAAACGTTGAAGTGAATAGGTTTGCACTTTCTTGACGTGTATATCGGGTTGCAAAATTTGTTGGTTTAATCTTTAAAACTCAACATTATTACTCTAGATTTAGCTGTTTCGTAATGGGTATGTCGTACGCTGAGTTTGTGATAAGTTTACTTTTGCACGTATTTCAAGCGCATTGGCCACATGGACTACCCCCATACACTGGGCCCATCTCTGGACCACCTTGGAAGGGCAACAGAAAAGGATAAGTCGTGTCACAGCAAGCAATGACAAAAATATGGCTAAAAAATTATTGTATGTTGTCGTCAACAGGTAGAAAACCATTGCAAACATATGAGAAGCTGCTCATAGCAATCAACTGGCTGGAACCAAAGGACAATCAATTTGTGTAACGTTTTTTGTTTTACTTCTAAGAGTGTGTTTATGATAAAACACACTTCACACACAAATTAGCCCAAAATACAAAACATACACACACTATCATAACAAAAAAAAGCAGATCTAAATGTACCTCATTAAGTACCTTTCTAAAAACTAATGCATCAGGCAAATAAGACAAAAGTCAAGGTGTGCTTTGACACATGAGACACATTTTCCCATAGAGTTCGCCCTTTATGTACTTTAACATGGTGACTAAGCACCCTTGCCACATACACTAAGTCCACGCATTGGGGACCCTTGAAAGAAGAGGATTTCTTTGCCACATTTGACAAAAACGTCTTGTGCACTTGGAAACATGAGACAAAACCAGTGCATTGAGTACGATCTCTTTGCACTTCTATCTGGTGAGTGAGCGCACTTTCCACATACACTAGCACCATGCTCTAAGGTATTTCTGAAAAGAAACTTGTTGTGCCTTAAGGGAAAAAGGAACATTTGCTTTGACATATGAGACAAATAAGCACACTCGATCTCATAGTAATTTTGTATGATGCTTGTGAGCACTTGCCACATGCAGTAACCCTACACACTGGAGTCCTTCCAAAAAAGATACTTTCTACACCATATAGGACAAATGTACACTCTTGTCATATGTTGAATACGACGGGTGGAGGGGGAGGAGGAGGCCGTGGGAGGGAGGATGGAGGAGAGGGGAGGCGGGAGGCGAACGGAGCCGGGAGTTAGCCGCGGGGCTAACTATCCCTCGCGGCTGTGAGGGGGGAATGGGCTCTCGAGAGCTGTGAGGGGGGAGCGCTCTCGAGAGCTGTGAGGGGGGAAGCGAGGTGTTGGGGACTTAGCGCGAGAGAGGATCGAGGCGAGGGTTTGTAAAACGTTTTTGGCAAGAATAGAATGAGCGAGGGCGAGGACCGCCCCCTACCGGGTCGGCCTCGCCCANCGAACGGAGCCGGGAGTTAGCCGCGGGGCTAACTATCCCTCGCGGCTGTGAGGGGGGAATGGGCTCTCGAGAGCTGTGAGGGGGGAGCGCTCTCGAGAGCTGTGAGGGGGGAATCGAGGTGTTGGGGACTTAGCGCGAGAGAGGATCGAGGCGAGGGTTTGTAAAACGTTTTTGGCAAGAATAGAATGAGCGAGGGCGAGGACCGCCCCCTACCGGGTCGGCCTCGCCCAGTTGCTGACATCATCGGGTTGGAGCATGTTGCACGGCGCAACATGCTCCAGTAAGGGCACTCTCATGCCCATACATGGAGCGAGGGGGGCCTTTCGCTCCCTCCTCGAGGAGGGAGCGAAAGGCCCCCTCCTGTTGCACGTGGGTGTGCCACCTAAGAGGTGCGCACATCCAAGGAGTTGCACAGGTCTCCAGCAGCCACAAAAGCAAGGGGAGAACCGCGCAAGTGTCAAGGGAGTGAGACAAACCCGGCTAGTCCGGGCTTTGGAGTAGAAAGTTAGCTACTTTAACACTACAGCGCAAGCGCTAGAGGTTACCCAAGCAGAATGCTTGAACATCACACCACAAGTCACAACCCTGTCCGCACTACACCAAGAGCAGAGCGCGGAAGGCATGAGGCCGGGCAAGAGCTGCGTAAGGGGAGGACATGGCCGGCCAGCACCACCGTGGCCCGAAGCGCGGAGGCCAGCAGCAGACACCCGCCAAGAGCACCACGGAAGGACGAGGCACCGAGCATGGACCAGAGCGGCCCGCAGGAAGCACGCCGCCAGGTATACCCCAGGAGGGGCACGCGACGTGAGGGGCTCCACCAGAAGCACCCGACCAGCAGCGCCATGGTCGGGGCACGCGCACGGAAGCGTCCCAGCCAAGGACGACCCACGAGAGGCACCCCGCCAGAGGCACCCCGGCCGGAGCACCCCAGCAGGAGCGCAACCCGGACCGCCAGCGCTCAAGCAGCGGAGCCCGCCGGCCCAGCGACGCGCGCTCCCGAGACGAGGCACCATAGCGAGAGCGTCAGGGACCTGCACACAACCGAGCACAGGCACAGAACAAACGAGGGGCAAGAAGAGAGAGGAAGAGGGGGGGAGAACGACAAGGAGGTATGGGCAGGGACCGAGGAGCGAGACGTGCCGGCGGCGAGGGACGGCGGCAGCGAGGAAGGTCAGAGGACAGCAACCTGCACACAGCGAAGGGAGAGAGAAGATGCGAGAACAACAGGCAGACAGCCATCGAGCGAATGACCAGATAGCCCGCACGAGCAACAGGGGACGAGGTAGGGGGGAAGGAGGGAGGAGAGTCAGTCAGCCGGGGGCAGGGTGCGAAGACCGACCGCGGCGATGCTGGAGGCGAAGGCGGGCTGGTGTAGGGCCTTAGTGAGGAAATCGGCAAGCTGGAACTCTGCGGAGATGAACCACGGGCAGACGTCACTAGCGGCGACAACATCGCGGACGTAGTGATGCTCGTGACGTTGATGTGCTTCGTGCGACGGTGAAGCGCACCCGCGTTCCTGGCAATGGCCAGACCGCTCTCGTTGTTAGTGTACAAGGGCACAGGAGGCGTGGGGAGATGAAACTCGTCAAGAAGGCGGCGAAGCCACACAGCCTCAGTGGCGGCGCTACCCAATGCCATGTACTCAGCCTCGCCCGTGCTGCGAGCGACGCAGCCTTGCTTGCCGCTGCGCCAGGAGACGGCGGCGGCACCGAGAGGGAAGACGAAGCCACTGCGGCTCCGAGCATCCGCGTCGCGGGCGTAATCGCTGTCAGCGTAGCCCTCAAGGAGCGGCAAACCCGACACGGCCCGAAAGGCGAGGCCAGTCCGGGCAGAGCCGATGACATAGCGCAGGACATACGCAGCCGCACGGAGATGGGCCGTGCGGGGCTCTCGAGCGTACTGAGCAAGGACGTTCACCGCACAGGCGATGTCCAGACGGGTAGTGCCGGCAAGGTACGTGAGAGCCCCAACGATGGACTGAAAGGTGACAGCGGACTCGATCTCACCGGAGGCCGTGCCGTGGGCGACTCGGAGGGCGAGCTGGGTACCTGGTGGCATGGGGGAGGAGGCAGCGGGGAGAGGCCGTGACAGGTCGACAACAGAGGAGAAGCGGTCGACGAGTGTAAGCACATAGCGCTCCTAGTGAACAAGGAGACAACCAGGGAGACGCTCGAGCTGCATCCCGAGGAACATGGTCGCGAGGCCAAGGTCCTTCATACGGTACGCTGAGGAGAGAAGGCCCTTGGCCTCGACGATCGCAGTGGAAGACGGCGAGGTGATGAGGAGGTCTTTGACATAGACCCAAATGAAGGCAGGCACCACAGGGGTGCCACCAATGAAGAGGGAAGGGTCGGACTGGCTGGGACGGAAGCCCCCACGGACAAGGGTGGAGGTGAGATCCTCGTTCCAGCAGCAAGGGGACTGGCGGAGGCCGTACAGCGCACGACGGAGACGACACACCTTCGCGGAGCCGTCGGAAAAGCCGGGAGGCTGAACCATATACAGCTCCTCATCGAGGCGGCCATGAAGAAAGGCATTGTTTACATCCATCTGGTGAAGCTCCCACTGAGAGGAAGCGGCCACACAGATGACGACGTGACTCATGGTGAAACGACCGACCGGGACGTAGGTCTCACCGAAGTCAATGCCAGGGACCTCGGAGTATCCCTTGGCGGTGAGGCGGGCCTTGTAGCGATCGAGGGCACCTGTAGCGGTGAACTTCCGACGAAGAACCCACTTGGCCTTGATCGCCTTGCGACCGGGAGGAAGGTCAGCGAGCTCCAAGACGTCGTGGTCAGAGAGCGCAGCTAACTCGGCCAGGCATGCCGTGTGCCAGTCGGCGGCGTCGGGACGGGACAGGGCCTCAGCAAGAGTGAGAGGGTCGGAGTCATCAACACGTGAGGGAAGGCAGGCCGCAGGAGGGGCGGAGGCGACAGCGAGGACGCGAGCAACAGTCGCGGGAGCGCCAACGAACTGGTGGTCAGTGCAGACATCCACCGCGCGGCGGAACTCGAGGTGAAAGAAATGACGACCGTGAGCGTGACCGGGATG
>SZWC01000214.1:396490-411644 GCA_023375785.1 Penium margaritaceum | reverse complement strand
AGAGAGAGAGAGAGAGGCAGGGAGAGAGAGAGGGGCAGAGGGAGCGGAGAGGCAGAGGAGAGAGGGGAGGCAGACAGCAGGAAGAGAGAGAGAGGGAAGAGAGAGAGGAAGAAAGGGAGAAGAGAGAGGGAGAGGCAGAGAGAAGAGAGAGCAGAGAGAGCCGGGAGGGGAAGGGGAGAGAGAGGGGAAGAAGAGAGAGGGGGGGGGCGGGAGAGAAAGAAAAGGAGGAGAAGAGGGAGCAGAGGGAGCAGGGAAGGAGGGCAGGGAGAGAGAGGTGGAGAGAGGGGGTGGAGAGAGGGAGAGCAGACAGGGCAGAGAGGGAAAGCAGAGAGGAGAGCGGAGAGCGGGAGGAGGGGGCAGGGAGAACAGAGAGGGAGGTTTATTGAATGAACCTACCGATATCTTGCTCTTCATCATGTTTTCTTACCTGGTGGAAGTACAACCATTGTTGACATTACTCCACAACACCTTTCTACTGCATTATTTGCATTCTAGTATGCATGTACCACCACGAAAGTCATGTTGATATGCGCATTTGTCCCTAACCAAGGTGAACTGAGACGTCCGGTTCCAAATGATCACAAACGTTTAGACAACAGATTCATCCAATTAGTTGACAACGACCAGTGAGTAATTACTGTCAAAGTTTAAAGTGGCATGTGCTAGCAGATTTGGTAAGTGGAAACCATTAACGTGATGAATGATGCATACCTCTTCAACACTAAAAAAAAGTGTCATCACGTTTGTTACCAACTGGATGCCATGACACCGCTCTCCTGAATGAGATTCTAGCAAAAAACCCTTACAACCGTGATGCCGGATGAACAATGTCAATGATTCCTCACATTGTATCACATTCTTTACCAAACAGAAGTTTACTCAAATTCAAGGTTAACTACAACTGTGATGCCAAGTTAAGATTATTTTGGTAAATTATTCCAAAAATGTCATGTGTATCATCATGTTTTGTATGTGGCAGGTATATAGTTCAAGATGACATTATTCTCCAACTTCCATCAACTATCGTGCTCGCATTCAGGTACGCATGTACTTCAATGCAAGTCATGTCGATTTGGTCACTTCTCCCCAAAAGAGGGGAACCAAGGTTATGTAATAGGGCAAGATCTTGGAAAACCACCATCCCATTCGTCCATGTCAAGAAAGGGAGCCTATCACGCACCTGATAAACGTCAACCATATTGAAAAAAAATGCACTCAAAGTGCATTCTTTAGTGTATTATCATGGCAAAAACCCCTTTCTCGTTTCATTGAAAATTTGACACCCGTCCATAAGAAAATACCTATTGCTAATTTCTTACATCATCATGCTTGGACATCATGAAAACATGTGCAAAGAAACAATCTGATAAAACAAATCGATTATGACGCATTGATGACTGATCTGACATTAGTTAAGCGGAATTTGCAATGGTGCATTGAATGTCAATGCGGATTTTGTGTACCAAAGCTGCATCCAACATCATAAAATAGGAGCTGTTTCTGTTTCCAATTGCTAGAACACGTTCATGTGCCAAATAGACATGAATAAAGCCGAGGATAAGAAAAAAACAAGATGAATTTATATTCATACATTTAGACAACGTCGTCATCTCATGGACATCATTCAATAAGACACCAGTGACAAGAGTACATTAAGGTAGTTTCTAGATTATTAATCGTATTTGCGTGAACTTGAGTCATTCTTACCCATTCTGTACTGGGATTATTCTCACTTCTTATTCAACAAAGCTCAAAAACCCGCAATCGAAAAGGCTTCAGAGGAATTCGGCACAAGAGTGACTTCAGTTGTATCATTATCCACACTCGACAGTTATTGCAGACCGGTGTGATTACGATTCAATTGCATTCACTGCCCGATAAAGACAAAGACTCCTCTAAATTGACCATCTATTGTGAACTTCCAACAAGCATGCATTCCTGATGCTAACCATCAACGGTTAGTACATCCATCAGAGTAGCATTGAAAATACCTTCAACACATGCATGACACCCATTTCATTTGGATTGTGTTTTTCACCACTGGAATTTTCTACTTTACTCGGACAATTACATCCATACATTGCACAACAAGAAGCATTGATTGATAGTACATTCCTCAGTGCAATGTCACTCATAACATCTACAGAAATTTGCCATAATGATGATTACACTAAGTTGCATCATGGATGGCTGAAGTATGTTCCTAAAAGTTGCAAGTGTTTTGGGGTGATACATGCGGAAATCGCCATGTACCATTGTTCTAAGGGATCTTTGTATCCTTGCATGATTTCCTTTCTTTCAGCCCATAAACATGAAAGGAAACAGGTTGCAAATGGGTATTTCAAGGGTACCTTATGTGTATTTCTCTCTTCAGTATGAGGATGAAGAGGACCAACAGGCTACAGCAAAACATGGACATAGTACATCATAAGTCTTGGTCATTGCAAAGTCACATTCATACCTATAGTAAAATGGAAGTGAAGCATTGTTCATACTTAATCATAAATAGAGATAATGTACCTAACCTTATTATACTGCATATTTTTCAAAAATAATACAATATTGAAACATTAGTACCTTTTGAAATATGTTTGAAACATTGCTCAGGACTTTCAAAGTTACCTGCTCTTCCATATCAAGCTCAACCTTGGCTAGCATGTAATGGAAAGAATTCAATGTTAGCATGTTTGCCATGACAATTAACTGACAAAAGACATAAAAAAATGCACAACTTACTACTTGATGAAATTTACAAAATTCAATGTCCCGTTGCCATTCACACCGTCGAGTACGGGCACAAAACATCCTAAAAAACATAAAGTACAGTAAAACACAAGCAAATGACAGACATCGTCTACATAAATTTGTTGCGTACATCACAATGCAAAATCCATTACACTCTTTTAACTCCATTACCGACGTTAAAATGGATTCATTTTGGTTATCAGGTTGAGAAAAAAATCATTGAATCTGTTACGTTGCTTTATATAATGGATTTCCTTCCACCTTCCCTTCTGACCCAACCTTTTGATGCTCTACTCTGTTATTTACTACTGGTCTAGAGGTGAACGAATACATCACGGCAATGACTGTTGTACTCTGCGAATCTCAGCAGTCGGTACAAAGTGGGAAAACAAGAGTAGAACATCGGAATGGTTACCTGAATTTATTCATCAACTATCGAAAAATCAATCATTGCTAAGATCTTGCATCAAATTAGGGTTCAAGGAATCCACCAACCGTTGAAGTAGCTGTAGATTCAACACGACGATAAAGAAGGGTGATTATGCTTGCATGGACCATCAAGGCAATTATTGAAGCTGATTGCATCGCCACTTGATTCAATTGATTATTGTCAATCCAAACAATTGTCTGAATATACATTCATCTTTCCACTGCTCCTTAACTTGCATGGACCTAGCATACTTGTGCACAATCATAAGCAATCACACCAACATTACCGGAAGATCTAGCAAAACTGCTTCCAACGCTCATGAATTTCAATAGCACCAGCAATAGCAGCATCTGTAGCAGCAATAATAGCATGAAAAGTGGTGATAAACTTCAGAAATACTCCTATTCACACTTGTCTCCAAAGATTTGCCCCTTTCTTCCCCCATAGAAGTGTCTGGAGCTTCCTGCAAAGCAACCTTAGACTAATGTTGATGCTGCTTGTTCTTCTTATTTTACCTCCTTTCAATCTCAAGGTAATGTCTCCGACAGACAAGTATCGCATGAATTTCATTAGCTATATGGAAAATGAGACAAAATCGTGTCCTTGGATGAAATCACATAATTCCAATGAATAGACACAATTTAAAACAGTCCATTTCCTTTAGGATTTTCTTTTGCCATGAATGGCGATAAAATATGTTGATCTTTTGAGTCAAGTCTTTGTTCTTTGATATCTTGCATACAGAACATGTACATGTCATCTTCTAGTTCCCCAATCCTTGCATAAAAAGCCATAATAACACCACATCTGGCATAGGATACCTCTTCATGCCCTTAAAGTGTTGCAACGTTTTGTGCAAGTTTGACAAAAACATATTTTATCCTTGTGTTTTTCTTGATCAAACTCGTTGGTTCATGTTGAGCCACGTATTTTCATGAACAATTTCCTACCATGAATGTACAAAAAAATTGATATAATGTGCCCTTTTCTAACTCTCGTTATATACATAAAAATAACAAAAAATCGAAAGCAGCTTACAAACATTTCCTTGTTGCTTTGAACTTCAACCCAATCTGATCAATTGACCACTTGGGAAACATCCAACGCTCTTCAACCTCTTCTGCATATTCATGCTACGGCTGCTCTTGTAGTTGTCTCTACATTTGCTATTGTTACTAGGCTTCTGGATGCGCTGGGTTTTAGTATTGGAGCAATAGTGATTGCTATTACGGCTCTAGTTCCTATTGCTACAATTCTGGTTGGTGCCACAAGTGTTCAAGAGCCTAGTATAACCCTATTGGATGCTTGTCTAGTACACTAGTTGCTGCAATTATTGTGCTGGTTTCCATGACAATGACCTTTCTTTCTACAACTGTGAAAGTTATTGTTGTTGCTGAAGTGCTTCTTACTATAGTTTGTGCCAGGCCTGTTGTTTTTTGTGTTGCTATTGTAAGTATTCTTATGCAGCTTGTTGTTGCCATAATAATAGTTCTTGATGGTCATGCCCTTATTTTTTCCGTTTCGCGAGCCTTAACAATAGCTTCTTCTTCTAAACCTTGGTTAGTTGCTGTTGTACCTAGTTGCCTAGCTGCTCTTTTTCCGCTTGCTGTTCAGAAAATGGGTTAAGAGAACATAGGACTTTTTGGCCACAACTGTTACAATTGTTCTCCGTGTAGTGGCTGTTACACAAGCGTGAACACACAAGGCAACACATCTGTTTTACTACTCACATCCATTTGAGGTCCGTCTGATTATAAGAGGTTCTACTTGTACACAACATCAAAATATGGACAATGTGTATAATTCTGCTTCATCTCTACCTAGAGGTGGAAAATATCTTGGATAAACTACGCAAATTAAACTGACTCACCTTGTAAGACGTTAGGAGTCATAGCAAGAGCCGGACCCGAAGAACATCTTTGGAATGGTTCCCCACTCCTTAACAATGGCTGGAGTTGGAAACATGATTCTGGATCTCAACCAAGCATTAAGTGATTTTGGGGGGTAATCTTAACTCTTTATAAGAAATCATAATCTCAGAAAACTACAAGATGAGCATGTAAAGATAGGAGTCAGGGTTTTCTTGCCTTTTGTAAAAACATTGCATGGTATACAGAGTATGTAACTTATATCAAGAGAGGTCATGACATATTTGCTACATCATTTGAGAGACCTTTTACGTCATTTGCTTTCCACACTCTCATTTGTCAACAACGCTGGCTAGATTGCTGCCATTTGCCACCACTAGTGATGGTAGCCATTTATACACGAGACTAGAGAATTTTCATATCAATCATTGTGTTTGAATTTTCACCTCATACTGACAAAATAACCCAGTAATGAGTCTTGTATATTATGTCACAATTATGCATGCCCAAATCATCGTCTTGTTGTCAAATCTGAAGAGTACACAGAAACATATGTAACATATGTTTTGTTGTACTTTGGATACCGTTTCTTCATAAAATCGTAGGGTCTGAGACTTGTAAATGGATATGAGCAGTTTCACATATTTGCATGGTTGTTTCTTTGTGAAAAAAATCGTATCTATATGTTGATACGTGAAGAAGTGGCAAGCAGGTGGATAGGTGTTTTCAAAATAATAGATATTTAACATTTATGTACATGGATCAACTCGGATGTATAGGATTGCAATAGATTATTGAATAAAATCCCGATTTAGATCAACCGCTCAAGAATCTACGTGTAAACATGACTCATGTAGCATCACATATATTGAAGGACGCAAGCACGTGTTTAGTAAAGAGGAATGATCTAAACCATGAGCATTGATCAACATTCGTACTAGTGTGAAGAGACACTTATCAACATCAAACAATCGCTTGTCCCCTACAGTTGTTACCGAGAACATCTTCACTTGCCAATTGTTGTTGGCATTGCTTACCATACGCATGTCCATAGGACATCACAATAACGGGAGTTCAGTGCATTCCATTAATCAGAGTAAAGTGACGTGACATCCATTTGGTCAGAAATTGAATAAGACTATTTTTTTAAGGTGAAGAGGCTCATTGCATTAATTATGCAAACAAGTCATGATGCAGATTCTACCATAGCACAAAACATTAAATTTTTATATTTATGATTTAAGGGATGTTGTCAACAAATTGGTTCAATTTGTTTCCATACGTTTGTGATTATTTGTTACCTAAACACTTGGTTTATCTCAGGGAAGGAGGAATTGACATATCAACATGACATATGTGGCCATACGTGCCTACCAAAATATGAGCAGGATAGTTGAACAAAGTTGGGGAAAAGTTTCAATCTTGATTGTGCATTTGCTAGATACAAAATGTGATGACACGCAAAACATCGTTAACATCACCACATCACCGTTGTCAAAACATCACCAGGTTACCATTGTCAACATATCCACTTAGTGTAACTGTTGTTGTTAATATTGCCTTTCAATGAATATATATATGGTAGATAATTTTGTGAGACACCAAGCATCATTGGCATAGTTTACTAGACTCATCTCCATTCACTTTCACAGATTTGGGGGTTTTTGCTCACAATCCATTTGAGAGAGTGATATGAAATGCCGTCCATTTCGTAAAACAATTGATGATAGTCTTCATTTTTGTATTAATGAAGTGGTTTACCACACTTATTACGTTAAAAGTGTGCACATTATATATTCTTCTCGTCTCCACCACATTTAACATAGATAGTAATGACTCAGCAGTCATTTACGTCGAATTGGTTTACTTTGTTTTTCATACATAAGCAATAATGTGTCACTTGAACTCTCAAGGAATTGGCATATGGACATGACTTACGTGGCAGCACATGATACCATGATTCGAGCAAGATAGGTAACGAGAGTTTGGGAATAATGTCAACATTGAATATACATTTGCCAGGTAGAAAACGTGATGAACCGCAAGACATTGTTCACATTGCTGACGAAAACCGTCTCCTGTGGCATCACAGATCCATTTAATCTTAAAATTGACTAATCACCCGCCTGGTCCATAAAATGATGAGGCACCAAACATTAACGACGTTTTTTGCCAGAATTATCTACAAGTCATAGTCGTAGGGGTTGTTGCTTGCATTTAATTTTGAAGAGCGATGTCAAGGTATCCATTTGGTAAAAAAAATCTCTCTATTTTTGTAACACTAAAGAGCTTTACAACATTCATAACGTTTAGCATGTCTACGTTACGGTCTAACTATCACAACCATGACTTGCCGGTTGTTGACAACTATTTGTTCATCTGAGTTATGGACGAATGGGCGTGTCGACATGAATAACATGGTGGTACATCCGTACATCAATCTGAACACTATAGATGAAGGAATTTGGATAATAATGAAAACTTTGACTATACATTGGTGATGTAAAAATGTGATGACATGGAAGAACTTGTAAGCTTTATCTAACAAACTTATCTCCACTTGGCGTTAAAAATTGTTGGGTTTTCATTTGCATTCCATTCAGTAGAGCAATAGTTTACTGACGTGATATTCATTTCATATCCAAGGTGATGGCAATACTACCAGGCTCATTACATCATTATGTATATGCAAGACAGGATCTTGGTCCCAACCACATTCAAATTCGACTTTAAATTCATAAGTAATGCAAAGAAACGCTTGTATTTGGTGTAAGAACGAGGACATTACTATAAAAATGATTTACTTAGAAATTCTCTTTTTTGATACACTACAAAAACAATGGCAAGCCCTTTGTTTTCCATAAAGATTTTCTTGGCGTACATGACATCAATGATGTCCACGTCTGTTTACTTACGAATGCAAGCCTATCAGTTTTGACTAGAAAATGATGTGTACTTCATTCATCTCACGTGTTTATTTGCAATGTCTATACTAAACGGGGATATGATTTTCTCATGAAATTTAACATGGTTTTTTTCAATGTATGCAGGAAAAAAGAGAACTATGAGAATTGGTTCTGCTTAGAATTCCTCTTTTTGCAGCTTGATCTTCATAAAGTTTTTCAAGTGTGGTACTTTCTCATGAAATTTCTAAAAGTGATATTGTTTTCTATTTTATGCCTATGCTACTGATGTCTACTATCGCTACATTATGACTACTCTGTGCATCATGTCATGGAAATTGTATCATTTTTTGGATCACCAGAATGTAAACATACTACACATATGTCTATAGCTCATCATCAATCTGGACGGGTTTGGGTATTGTAATGTTATAATTTGCAGAAGTGCATGAGACTCAAAGCTTAACCTCTCATGAACATCATTAATCCTTTTTATGAATGGACTAGAACGTTTGCGTGCTCTCCTCCATTTATGAGAATGCATTGTTATATTTATATTATATAACAATAATATGCTGGAATCGTATATTTCCAGCATTTGTTGGTTTCGGGACAAAGCACAGAACGTTTTTATAGAGAATAGCGGACCGCCTATTTTGTTCAATAGGTCTGATGATTCACATATTCTGGCATCTTGCAATGATTGCATGCTCTTTCCACTTTACACAATCTGTTTGCATCACAATACAAATTCGTCACATGTTACAATTCTTCCTTCTTTGTTTGTTAAGAAAACTTGAATGTATTCTTGTTGGCAATTTCAGTTCTAAAGTGGCCCATGTTTCAAGATTTCTCCTTAAACTTTGTGTGGTTGCAATCATTACTATGGACAGTAAGCAAATAATTATGATTAATAAAAATGTCAAATGTAAATTATGCATCTTAAAATCACTTGCAAACAAACCTTCTAGCTTTGCCACTAAAGATCTACACGTCATTAAGTTCATATTACGACCTGTTTTGAAGTTTCCATTCCAACCTGTCAACACCAACAAGCACATGTGTGCGCAGATGTGTTTGCATTTATCTTACATGCATATGTCTCATAAAAAATAGAACGGCTTAAAAGTAGCTTGATCCTTGAAACATGTGGTGATTCGCTATTTCCCCGAGATGGAAAACCATTAAAACCAGTCCAAAAACCACACAACCACCCACTCTGCAAATAATTTGCCCAGCCACCAGATTTCATAGCCATTGAAGCCCACCAGCCACCCATTCAACCAACCCTTCCAACTCTTATAAGTCCCTTGCGTAATCCACCAAAGGGACTTGAAAGAAATTGTACGTAAGGAAGTGGACCATAAGAATCATATCAGTGACAAGCGAGTGAAGCACGGAGGATTCACCAAAATTCAAACACTAGCGGAGGGCAATAAGGCCTTGGAGTCCACCGGAAAAGGGTTGGAGGCTAGATCTTTATGGTTGGAATGATGAGGGAAAACCTTGAACGTGCAAAACACTGTGATAATAATTTCACTTCTCTGGGAAGCTTATTAAAGAGGGGTCTTGGGAGCACGGGTAAGAAGCACAAAACACAATTTTGTGAAACAAACATAAACTACAGTTGGTGTTTGCATGCACCTGCGATTGTAACAAAGTGCCCCTCCTTTTCTGGCATACTCGGGGTGTCACCTGGGTTTGGGGGGCACTCGGGGTATTTCCTGTTTATCGGAAATACGTCCGGAGGTCCGGCTCGACCCCAACGGCTCGCGGATGCGAGGGGAGGAGGAGCGAGCGAGCGAGCGACGACGTGAGGATCACGTCGTCGCTGGGGGGGGGCTTCGCTCGCAACCTCGCGAGCGCGTTCCGAACACGCAACGCGCAGTTGCGTATCACCCTCTCGGCGAGTGGCGTGATGGTGACGCCACCCACCGAGGGGCTGTTTCGGCGGACAGCCCCGACACCGTGCGCGGTCAACGGCGACAGCAAATACGGTGGCTGCGACCGCGCGACGGTCGCAGCACTCCCGGTGGCGTGCGCAACACGGTGACCACACCCACCGTCGGGAGGCATACGGGAGCGACGAGGCGGCTCGCCGAGAGACAAGATCGACCGTCGATCTCGACGATCGATGGCCGGAGACTTCTCGCACTAGGCATTAGGTGCAAGTAGAGCACCAGGTTCAGGTGCAAGCAGAGAACTGAGTTTAGGTGCAAGTAGCTTGTTATAGAAAGCTAGGATAGCAGTAGGCAAGGGCCAAGACAGGCCAGCCAAACAGTATAAATACCTTGTACTCTGTTCATTGTAATTAACCTGTATTTTCTAGCTCTGGTTTCCAGACATCTCCAAGTCTATCTTTCCGCTGCGACGATGCTCTCCACACACAAAGGCTAAACCCCCAGAGAGCACCCACTCTCACATCTGGTATCAGAGCCAGAGCCACGCGTTGGGCGGAAGCGCAGTCGGAGCTCAGCCAACTTCAAGGAGCGAGGGCACGGACTACGCCGGACAACGTCGAGGCTGAGGGAGATTGCTGGCCCAGACTTCGAAGCCAACGCACGAGCCAACCTCTGGAAAAATTTCTAAATTTTCAGAGCGTCCACATGGCCTACCGTGCGTGCACGGGAGACGACGGGTGGCCCCCACGCACTTCGAAGACGTCGGATTTTCGTCCCGGACTGCGGAATTGCTGCCGAATTTTTTTGATTGCTGCCAAAACGTTGCCAAATTTTTTCAAGGATCTCCAGTGGCTAAAAGTCATCAAGAGCCATGGAGCAGGCCCTGCAGCAGATCGTAGAACAGCTGGGAGCCCTCCAGCTGGAGAACGAGCGGCTCAATCGGCAGATGGCTGACCTGCGGGACGGGATTGGCGCTGGACAGGTTGGGGCGGGCCGGTCAAGGAGTTCGCCAAGAGCAAAGCCAAAGGCTCCGGAACCGTTCAACCCCTCAGTTAAGGGTGCGAGCGTACGGACCTGGTTGTTCGCGATGAACAGCTACTTTGGGGCTCTGGGTCACCCTCCAGAGGATGATGCTATGCGTGTGTCATTCGCGGTGACATTGCTACGCGGAGCAACATTGGAGTGGCGGAGGCAGCTGAATCTGCTGGCCACTCGAGGTGGAGGTGGGAACGCAGCTATGCAACATGACGTGTTGTGGCAGACAGGCGCGGTGCAAGCTGAAGCGCGCGTGCCGACGACATGGGAGCACTTCGAGCAAGCCATCAGAGATCGATTTGATCTCGTGAACGCCTCCATGGTTGCACGCAATAAGCTTAAGCAGCTGAAGCAGATCGGCTCGGTGCAGGAGTACACGCGCTGTTTCCTGGCGTTGTGCTCAGAGATCGACGACATGAGCGAGCTGGAGATGGCAGACAAGTACCATGACGGCTTGAAGGCAGAAATTCAGCACACACTGGCACTCAGTGGAATCACGGAGTTCCAGGCGATGGTGGCCACTGCTGAGCGTGTTGACGCGCTACGCTACCATCGAGGGGGTTTCCGTGAAAAGCAGGAGAATTTTCAGCTTCGAGCGTAGCACCAACCTGCAGACCCCATGGAGATCGACGTAGTGCAAGGAGGCCAGCAGCAGAGCAAGCCGCGTGGTGGGAACTGTTGGATCTGCGGGAAGCCTGGACACCACAAGAAGGACTGCAAGAAGAAGCAGCAGGGAAACGGTAACCAACAGTGAGTGGCGTAGGACCATCTGCTGGGAAAGCTTCATCCGCATCAGCGAACACCAGCCCCGAAAGTCCTTCGACAATTAGGGAGCTGCCAAGTGTATTGCTGCGGAGCGAAGGAAGCGGGAGCGTTCCGGGGATCCTCCTGAAAGCCGAAATTTTATCGGCTGGTTTTGTGGACGGCGAGGGGCGCCAAACTCACCGGCAGATTAAAGCATTGCTGGATTGCGGCGTGTCGCACTCATTCTTCTGCGACGAGCTTGCAAAGAGGTTTGGGCTTGCACTGCTACCTAGGAAGCCAACTACGGCCAAGTTGGTGCAAGGGGAGCTGGAGTGCGGACTGCCTCTGAAGCCTCTGAGGATCCGTCTGGGCAAGCTGTCGTGCGAAGTGAACTTTCGCACGTGCCCGATGGATACCTATGACGCCATTTTGGGGCGTGATTGGCTGCACCGGTGGAATCCTGCTGTGGATTGGGTGCACAGCCAGGTGAAATTGAAGAAATGCGGAGAGTAAATCATTTTGCCGTTATGGGCAAAGGAGAAGGACTCCAAGGCAGGCAAGGTGCCGCAAGGAAGTTACGTGCAGCTGAAGCGCTTTCAGCGCAAGGGGGATCAAGTGTACCTTGTGTGGGTGCGACAAAAGGCAGCAGCTCAAGAGGTGGAAGTGCTGGCAGCAGAGACAAAGCAACAAGAGGGAGAGCAGCAGAAAGCACCAGCAGCAGCGCTGTCGGAAGGCATCTAGGGAGTGTTGGACAGCTATAGTGACGTGTTTCCTGTGGAGCTGCCAAAAGGTTTTCCACCGAAGCGGGACATCGACCATAAAATTGAGCTTGTTCCTGGAGCAACTCCAACAGTGCGGGCTGCCTATCGCATGAGCGGTAATGAGCTTGGTGAGCTGAAAAAGCAGTTGGATGAACTGACAGAGCAGGGGCTCATCAGACCGTCGGTGTCACCTTACGCTGCACCGGTCCTCTTTGTGAAGAAAAAGACAAGAGAGCTGCGGATGTGCGTAGACTATCGCGCACTGAACAACGTAACGATCAAGAACCGGTACCCGCTACCAAGGGTCGAGGAGCTGTTTGACCAACTAAGGGGAGCGTAGTTCTTCAGCAAGATTGACTTGCACTCGGGGTACCATCAGATCCGGATTGCGGAGCAGGATGTGGAGAAGACGGTGTTTCAGACACGGTACGGCCATTTCGAGTACCTCGTGATGCCGTTTGGGTTGACCAACGCTCCTGCAACGTTCATGAGCCTCAGGAACAGGATCTTCTACCCTCACTAGGACCAGTTCGTGGTGGTGTTCCTCGATAATTTCCTCATCTACTCCCGAACTCTGCAAGAGCATCAGCAACACCTTCGGCAGGTGCTGGACATTCTTCGGAAAGAGAAGCTGTTTGCGAAGCTCTCGAAGTGCGAGTTCGAGAAGAGGTGGAGTTCCTTGGGCACATCGTGAGCGCCAAGGGTCTCCGCATGGACCCAAAGAAGGTTGAAGCAGTGAAGCAGTGGCTGACACCAAAGTGCGTGTGTGACATCCAGGTGTTCCTGGGGTTTGTCAACTACTACCGGAAATTCATCCAGAGGTACGCAGAAAAGGGTGCACCGCTGACTCAGCTGTTGAGGAAGGATCACCAGTGGGAATGGGGCGATCGGGAGTAGAAGAGCTTAAAGGAGCTCAAGACAATAATGTGTGACGCTCCGGTTCTGGTGCATCCGGATTCATCCAAGGAGTACGTCATGGCGACGGACGAAAGCGATTATGCCATTGGGGCGGTGCTGATGCAGGATCACAAAAAGGGGCCGCAGCCGATTGCGTACGCGTCTCGCAAGTTGCGAGGTGAGGAGCTGAACTACGCAATCCATGAAAAGGAGATGCTGGCGGTGATCCATGCGTTCAAGCACTTGAGGTGCTACCTCGAGTCACGGCGCTGCGTGGTCTTCACGGACCATTACGCCCTGAAGTACCTGAAGACGCAGCGGAACCTGAGTCGCCGACAAACTCGCTGGATGGAGTTTCTAGAAGGAAGTTTTGACTACGAGATCCAGTACAAGCCTGGGAAGGTGAACCTGGCAGATCCTCTATCGCGAAGGCCAGACTTGAGCCTCAATGCCATCTTGGTGCTGATGGGATCTCCAGTCATGCATAGCCTGTTCAAGCACGGCTATGGCTTGGACAGTGAGTTCACGGGTGGTGCGCTGAAAGACGCCAATGTGGGATGGAGTATACTTGAAAAGGGGGCAGGAGCGGATGATTGTCGTGCTGGACTATGCGCCATTGAAGCAGTTGTTGCTGAAGGAGGCGCATGACACCCACTACTCGGGTCACTTCGGCTTCGACAAGACGCTTAAAGCCTTGGCACGCCAATACTGGTGGTCATCAATGGCGACTGATTGCAAGAGGTTTGTGAGCAGCTGTGATGTGTGCCAACGCATCAAGGCACGGAGGAACAAGCCACCAGGGGAGCTGCAACCATGGGAGTAGTTCGAGCAAGCCATCAGAGATCAATTTGATCTCGTGAATGCCTCCATAGTTGCACACAATAAGCTTAAGCAGCTGAAGCAGATCGGCTCAGTGCAGGAGTACACGCGCTGTTTCTTGGCATTGTGCTCGGAGATCGACGACATGAGCGAGCCGGAGATGGCAGACAAGTACCATGACGAATTGAAGGCAGAAATTTAGCGCACGCTGGCACTCAGTGGAATCACGGAGTTCCAGGCGATGGTGGCCACTGCTGAGCGTGTTGACGCGTTACGCTACCATCGAGGGGGTTTCCGTGAAAAGCAGGAGAATTTTCAGCGTCGAGCGCAGCACCAACCTACAGACCCCATGGATATCGACGTAGTACAAGGAGGCCAGCAGCAGAGCAAGCCGCGTGGTGGGAACTGTTGGATCTACGGGAAGCTTGGGCACCACAAGAAGGACTGCAAGAAGAAGCAGCAGGGAAACGGCAACCAACAGTAAGTGGCAGACGACCATCTGCTGGGAAAGCTTCGTCCGCATCAGCGAACACCAGCCTCGAAAGTCCTTCGACAACTAGGGAGCTACCAAGTGTATTGCTGCGGAGCGAAGGAAGCGAAAGCGTTCCGAGGATCCTCCTGAAAGCCGAAATTTTATCGGCTGGTTTTGTGGACGGCGAGGGGCGCCAGACTCGCCAGCAGATTAAAGCATTGCTGGATTGCGGCGTGTCGCACTCATTCTTTTGCGACGTGCTTGCAAAGAGGTTGGGGCTTGCACGACTACCTAGGAAGCCAACTACGGCCAAGTTGGTGCAAGGGGAGCTGGAGTGCGGACTGCCTCTGAAGCCTCTGAGGATCCGTCTGCGCAAGCTGTCGTGCAAAGTGAACTTTCGCACGTGCCCGATGGATACCTATGACGCCATTGTGGGGCATGATTGGCTGCACCGGTGGAATCCTGCTGTGGATTGGGTGCGCAGCCAGGTGAAAGTGAAGAAATGCGGAGAGCAAATCATTTTGCCGTTATGGGCAGAGGAAAAGGACTCCAAGGTAGGCAAGGTGCCGCAATTGAGTT
>SZWC01000214.1:267140-291472 GCA_023375785.1 Penium margaritaceum | reverse complement strand
TGGAGGCAACTGGTTCCAAGGATGGCAAAATCTGGTCAGAGAGTGAGGCAATAGTTTTGGCCTCAATTGGATGGGAATTAACACTTGATCAAGGCTCACAAGCAGTGGCATTTTATAGCCACTGATCTAAGCTTTCCAGAACACCAAAGCATGCCAGATTTGGAGCTTCCTAGCAGATTCTATGGCTTCTAGAGTGCTCCTTGGTAGGCTGTCCTTTTCCCACCTAGGAAGGCATCCCTTCCCTCCTCTAGAAGCTTCTGCCCCTTCCTAGATTCCTCAGCTTGCTTCTAGTAGGAGGGAAGGTGTCCAGAAGACCAAGACACCTCTAGATGCCTTGTAGGACAAGTCACCCCTTCTAGAAGGTGTGCCACCTTCCTGGACCCTCACATGGCCTTCTAGAAACTTAAAGAGGAACTCTAGAGGTTGAGCTAGCTTCCTGGCATCTATTTTCCACCTCCCTTGAGGCAGGGCAGAATTTCATCTTGTGGGACTTGAACCCGGGCTCCTGCCTCTAGAGGTGGACACCATTAACCACTAAGCCACTAAGGCTTGTCTTTTTGGTGTTCCTTTTTGGAGTCAATCCTGCCATGGTGAGGAGCATCATTCCAACAGTAGGTCCACTTGTAGCTCAGGTTGAGGTACCTGAAATCAACGTACGCTACGGGGTTCAGCGCGTTCTCTAGCAGTAGGCTGCACGCGTGCGGGCACGGCACCCCATACTCCTGCCATCGCCCACACGAACAGTCCTTGGTGGTGAGGTTGACGTCGTGAGGAGTGTCGTTACGATGCGTGGCTGTGTTGCTGTGCCATGGTCCTGTCTCGTCGCCATCCAGGTCCAGCGAATACTCTCTGCTGCGGTCGCAGTTGTTCTTCAGCTTGAGGTATAGAGCCGGCGCAATGCTGCCCTCGGCGTCGTCTGCCATCCTGCGCCGAATGTGGCACAAACTCTGAACAAAGACGTGCAGGTTGACGAAACAAAAATAGGGATGCATTTTCCTTAGCTCCACCAGCTTGCCATTGAGAGACTCCATGGCGTTGCTGGTGGTATGCCACCGCGAGCAACCGGACAGAACAGCCTGCTCCACCGCTCCTTCGGGATGCCGGGCTCTCCATTTCCACCCAGCAGGTAATCCACAACCCTTGGCACTGTGCACCGCATCTCTGCCAGGCAGGCGTCCCACTCCGCCTGCGTAGTCACGTGCGTTAGGTTCCAGAATAGTGCGCCCGACCTGCCCTGACACTTGGACTGCACGTTGCGCATAAGGTGCCACATGCAGTACGTGTGGGTGGCCCCGGGCAGCTTGGCCTCCACAGCGTTTGCCAATCCCTTCTCGCGGTCAGATATGACCGTTGTTCCATGTTCTGCTGCCGTGGGGTATGCTGCAGCCACCAACTCACAGAACCAGCTCCAGTTGCGCTCCTCCCTGGACACCAAGGCGTAGGCAGCGGGCATGGAGTTGTCATTAGCGTAAAAAAATTGCATGATGAGAAGTACCTGTTTGTGGCCGTTTTTTAGATGTGTGCCATCCATGACAAGGACCCGCCTGCTGTACTAAAAACCTCTCCTGCAGGCCCTGGGTGCGATGAACACTCTGTCGAAAGCACTCGTGACACGGTCCTTCTCTGCTTTGGTGATGGCCAGCGGGTCAACCCTGAGCACCTGCATGAGAAAGCATATTCCACATGTTCAATCCCTAAATTATGACATAGCTGACTTGTTTAGAATCGTGTAGACTAAACCGGAGCGGGATGCCGTACCTCGTCCACGAAACCTAGGAACATGCTCCACGAGTCCGCCTTCTTGCCGTACATCTTCTCCAAGCAAACTTTCTTCGCATGGTAGAGGGTGGTGTAGGGGACCTTCGTGTTGGCCACTTTTGTCACGACCGCTTGTAGCGCTTTGGGCTTCACCGACGGGTCTTTCGCGATGGTGCTCTCAATCTGCTATGCAATACACCTCATGGAGCGGACGGGGTTACCCCGGCCGAGGCCGGGGTCACAAAGATGGCCATCCACGAACGACGTGATGTTCACTGCTCCGGACTTCTTGCTGTACCCTGCACAAACGATCCACGGGCACTTCTTCGTCGCGTACTGCTTGCACCGCGCCACAAAGCGAGTGCGGTCGCTTTTCAACCACCTCAGCGCCATGCGGTTGTGAACCGCATACTCTTCCACTACGGCTTTGCATGCGGCCATGTTCTCGAATGTTGAGCCACCGGGGAAGTCCACAGCAGCCTTCCGCTTTTTTGGGGTAGCACGTGGGGTGGGGTCCGAGATGCGTGCGGCCGCAGCCTTCGCCTTGGCGTCGGCTGCCTTTGCCTCGTTGTCAGAACGGACGGGCAGGCCCTTGGTAGGTAGCACACGCCCGCCTACACGGGACATCCTGAGGGGACCCTCAGCTTCAGGGCGTGGGGCCCCGTCGACTGCAGGGGGCGGTGCATTGTCGTTCTTGGCGGTGGGTGTCTGCTGCGTCAGGCACGGATCATCTGTGAAGTCGTCGTCGCTGTCGTCTGGTGGGAACCAGGATGTTGTGCGAGGTCCGCCACCATTGTGGTCCGTGCTCTCCGCCATCGGGAGACATCATGGACATGTTTTTTTAGAAAAAATGGCACTATATAATTCGGATACCCACATTCGGCTCGCATGCACCGTGGACGAGGCCACCATGGGCACAAGGAGCATCATCGATGCTTCGATGTATCACAATGCACTGTAAGGTGAGAACCTCCCCCCCCCCCAGCCGCTACTGTCGATGTGGAGGAAACAATTTTTTCTGGCAAAAGGTACGACAACACTTGAGGGGAGCACATGGTAGCCGTGCATGATGGGAGGTATATGGCATCTCGGCAAACCGGCACCATGTGACTCCTGACAGGCTGTCAAAATCAGATCAGAATGCGCTGGAACACACGGAATCGTTTCAGGAGGAAGAATGTGCAATTTGTTAAGCTTCAACAATCCTTCAAACAACGGACTTAGATGACGAAATCGGCTCTATGATATGCAACGCATTTCTACAAGACGAATCGTCGCATTATCGTATCAAAGACCTCCGTCTTCATGGCGTCAGAGACCCAACGAACCACGTGAAATTGTTTCCATGCTAGGCATACTCCGGCTGACGACGTTCGTTTCCACGTCGTTGCTGAAATGTATGAAAAATATGTTCAAACCTTCAAACATATGTCAAGCATGCCCATGACGTACACTAACCGGGGGCACAGATGTCATGTCGTTTTCAAGTATGGGCACCGCAGTCATTTCGACTCCGACTATAGACACCACATGCGTCTTGGGCAACTCCGTCCTTTTTCTTTCACGTCACCAGATTTCAAGCATGTCTTCTTTCTAACATGGGGTCGCCTTTCTAGTCTAAAAAATTATGGAGATGTGATTTGTGTTCAGTTTAGAAGCCTTTGATTTCCGTCGTCAGATATGTGGCTGCTATTCTTCTCTGTACGACACAATCCTGTGATCATGGAAGTCGAGGTTCACACGATGAGCTGGTTGGTGACGCAATACAGAAAAAAAAATTCTTGAATGGGCCTGACGACCCTTCGCCAACTGACACATTTGAGGATTTTTTTTCTCGTTCGCTATGCGAACAAGCAAAATAGTTCTCCAAATCGCTATCTTATCCCATTTGCACACACTGTCCAAAGGGGATAAGATAGCGAGACTGCACTTTAATCGTAAGATCATCCAATCTACTCGAGTTTGACCGACTAGGTTTGAGTTGAGCGAACACCTTGTCTATCATTTTTTTGTTCTTGTGTGTATGGCTTCATAATGTCAACTCTTTAGTAAAGATTAACTAAGATATTTTTCGATGTAAGATTCAATCTTTGCCGAGTGATGTTTTCCGACGACCGTAGTCTTTTCCAGATAAACATAGTCAACTCTAGAGACAGATGTTGACTGTTATTAGAAAACACCAGAAACCAAAAATAGGTATTAAGACAAAGCATGCATAAACAGGACCTTCAGATGGTCAGAATAGGACAAGGACTACAACATGTATTGTGCAGTCTACTAAACAACAAAACTTCACCTACCAAGTATGTGCAGTCGCAATTGTACGAACAACTATTGTGCGCACAAACATTTCTTTTGTGCACACTTGGACACACATCGAACAACGCACTTCCATTGTGCACACCGTGCGACGGTTGCACACAGTAGAAAAATTTGTGTGGTCGATCGCAGGGTTCATCGCACACCGGAAGCACGGAGGCAAGGCCGACAAGGTCGGCCCCATGGATGAGATTGTCCGATCAACGTATGAAGAAAATTATGTGTGCAAAGAGCCAATATTCTTATAGTTTTTCCTGTTTTATTTTTTCTCAACTTTAATTTTGTAACTATTTTCAGAAGAGAGGGAGACACAACAATCTTTATAATGGAGAAAAAAGCAATCCTTAACACTGTACTTGTCGTCCGATTGTTCGATCGGATGGCTGAATTTCGTGTTTGTTATGTTAATCGATAATCCATTTCAAAATTGGTTCTGGAAGGCAACACAGATGTCAAGGTTTACTTGTATCTGAACAATTATACGCATAAATTTCATGTTCAACTCTCGTCACAGGTTTCTTCATGAAAGGAAAAACATTAGAATACAGGACCTTATCTTTGAAGGAAATGCAATCGGCACAGACTGAGGTTTGGTTTCGATGTTGCTCTCGAACTTCTTCGGAGTGTGATTGCGGGTATGCGAGGTATTACTTTTTTTTCTAGTACTAACGTTTTTAAAAAGGTAAACATCCAGAGTATGAGTTTTTAACAATGGCCCTGAGACAAATTTTATGCATTTGGTGGTCAATATCGTCATTTACTTGCCAAAGTGGCCCTTTTATTCCTTCTCTGCCTATTTTTGGTATGCTTTAAATTAGTTGCGAGAACAGTGGATATGCGGCAAAAGTATCCAATGAGTTTTTGAAAAAAAGAATTCAAGAAGATCTTTCTTTGAGAACATCACATTTGGAAGTACCTTTAAATGAAGCCAAACTTATAAATAGACTCCTAACAAAAAAATTGAGCTTAGAGTTAAAAATTGAATGCTGGTATGTTTACATGATTCTTTTATTTCCTATATTTTCATTCACAAGTTTTTTTGTGTTCCCCTTTTGTTCAAAATTGCATAGTTTACTACGTAATACTGTGCACCTTAGTCCAACATTGGAACCTTGTTTGTTTTTGGTTTAAATAGGAACCCAAAACAATCATTTTGTTGTCAAAGGACCGTTGCAAGAAAATCGTGATTGGTGGATCGGTTATTTTCTGACTAGTCCGCTAATGACAACGCAAAGATCCTGGCGGATGTAGAAATTGGATAGCCGGAATGCAAATCCACCGGCTTTGTTATAAAACAATGAAACGGACATCACAGAATCTGACAAGCAACACTGATCAAGAAAAATGGGCGTTACGGTTTGGGTCAAATCCATACGGTCAGTATTTTTGCTAAACTAGCCTAAGAACTGATGTTGGCTGCAAATACTAAAGACATTGATATGTGATTGTGGTTATTCCATGTGAAATATATTTTGTGCAATATTAGACACATAAAACATCTATATTTATACTGTAATGTATAAAAAATATGAATGTAAAGTGCACAATTATTGCATTGAAAATATCCATGACTGGCCAGCATTGCTAAGGAATGCCACTAAAAACCTTCAACTTATTGTATTCCTTCCTTATGTGGACCAAAATGAAGACAATTGATGAGGCTTTCCCACAAGATACAAATGTAGATTCTTTTGCTCGGTTTCTATGTAACCCTATGCACGCTTTGCGCACAACACCCGACTCTTGTTTTTGTTGGAGAAGATGATCACGATCCGACAGCTGCTGTTTGCTCACAATGCCTGAAAATGCCCTTGACCAAGGCTTAAAGTTGATTTTGGGACCTCGGTGATTTTCTGAAAATTCCAGACAGAGACTTGTTTGTTTGAGCAATAAATTTAGTAAGGCACCAAAAAGGCTATCTTAGGAGACGTCTGATGGCTCGTTGTAAAGCTTAGGAGTCGCGGCATAAGCCCACAAACTTTGGGCTTAATGGTTAAGTGTGCAACGAATGGAACTGCTGCAAAGTGAGGGTGGTCTCTTGTGGAAATGGTTGACATGGAAACTTAAACTCAAAAACAAGAGATGCACCTTATAAATCCGGCACTACTAGTGCACATTGAGGCACAAATACACACCCAAAAAATATTTCCACAGCCCTCCGAGGTGCAGGAGAGAAAACTAGGGTAGTTGGGAATTTTCTTTGACCGTTGTCATGCCCCTGGACTTTCTGGGATACCCCCATGTGCTGCTCCAACACTCAAATATGTGACTTGAACGTCCTGCTTTGAGTGCGTGTTGCTAAGTCACGGTTCGCTGGAAGGTCGGTTTGCTAATGAAAAACAAAGGCACTAACTGTCGGCGCCGGAAAGGTGGTGACCACACGTACAAAGTCAGAAAAGTGGCGGTTGAGAAATGCTCACTTGACTTTTCTCACTGGGCAAACCCTGTTGCCAATGTAGCCTCCTCTCTGTCCAGTTGGCACCCTGGTACCCGCACATGGACACATTTTGTGCCCCATGTGCCTCACTCGGCTCGTGGGGTTGTTGGACAGCCGGGGTTAGCCGTCCACATACAACTGGTACATTTGGTTCACGAGCCTTTCATCACCCGTCTCGTTGGCAAGCGTATGACCATACCACACAAGAAAAAAAAACCGAAAACCAAAGAGCCTCACACACGTTGACTCGCCCGCTACCGGCAATTCAACCTATTTGCCCTTTTTTTACTCCCTCTCTTCCTTCACGTGGTCAAAAAGACCACCGCCTGGTTCTTTCTTGTGTCGGTGGATTTTGCCACCCAACTGCCAAAACATTTTTGGCCCTTGGTCGTATGGGTGTTTTGTAAGTCGCCCCTAGTTTCGGCCAACCATCGTCAAAGCGCCCCCATTTCTCAGATCATTTTCAAGTAGCCCCCAATTTCAGATTCCATTTCCACTTAGCTCCCAATCGAAAATTTCATTTTCATAGTGCCCCTAGTTTTAAAATTCATTTTCAACTTGCCCCCAACATTCTTGAGACGTGGAGTAAATGGTACTTTCTGTCGCCGTTTCGGAGTTGCGAACTTCCGGCAAAGACGTCCTTCCCATGAAGTGCGTACTTTTATAAAAGTGCATTGCCGCCCAAATGGTTTGCATGAATACAGTTGAGCGTGCACGGTCGTAGTATGTTTCAAAAAATTTCGACAAAGATTCTGGTTGCCTTCGCAACGACCAACCCTCACGAAATTTGAAACAACATTTCGATACGCACATGCACAGTGTCATCACATGTTCCATTTTCCAAGATGTTGACAGCAGGTCCTTTCCCGTGTGACATCTTACAGTAGCTGTCTTCTTTTCGTGCTTCTTGTATGATGGAATCGCTGCCTTCAAAACATCTCTAGCCAAAGTAAGCATGCACATCGGCTACGCAGAATATGGACATTATCATATGATCACGAGTACGTCACAGTTGAGTATCAACTACTGCGTCATTCCGCAGGCGTTGCAGGCAGTCTGGGTTCGTCATTTGACTTATGCAGAGTGGTTCTGTCAACGGGTTCGGGATGCCGGTCCTCGATCCTCCTCCTGTCTCACCGTGCATGGCGCTTGCGACCATCCCAGCTCCAGGTCAGTCTGGGGGCTGGGGGCATGTTACATATTTCAAACAGAATTTCATTTTCATTATGCCCCCACAGTGGTACGATGGTAGGGGTTGGACCTTTAAGCACAGGCGGGCCCCCACCCCCATCAAAGAGTCAACCCCGATGCAGTCCCCAATTCAGCGACCCTCCCCAGTATGACATAGCTTCTTTTCAGGCCAAAGACAACCACATGCACCATTTTGACGCGCCCTCATGGGCGGATGATCTAAGCAAATGGTACGAACGCCTTGAGGAGGAACTATTTTTTAGAGCAGCGGGCAATGTAGTTCATCACCCCACGCTCCCCAGAACCCGGTCCTATCAGCTACAGTCTTGGAAAGGTCCACCGCGTGAGACTTTCTTGCTACATAGAACTTGATGGTAATTGGGAACACGTCTGTTGATGCCATGGGTGCACCTCACACCGGTTTAGACGCCCTTCTGTTAACAAGTATGTCTCAGGCATTGATGCTTTTCTGGTTTTTTTGCAAGCACTGTTGTGCATGCTCTCTTCCCGTTGTGCTAACTGAAAAGTTTTCCCCCCTCGAGGAGGATTTTGATGATGACACACCCTCAAAGAAGAATAAGGGCGGCGGCCTGCAGTTCCTCAAGGACATGGAGTTCTCTAACATGGAGGAGTACCGGTGTGCCATTGAAGACTACGCTGTGGAGGAGCGCTTTCCCAGCAAGTGGGAGCGTAGCGAACCCGGGCGCATCATTGTGCGCTGTTGCAACCACCGCACACACGGGTGCACGTGGAAAATATCTGTGCGTATTAATGCCAAGAACAACATGAATGTGTCCTCCTATGTGGAGGGACATCGCTGCACGCCCGGGCAGACCAAGGGCAACCCCGACCACAGATACAAGTGGGCCCTTCACCACATCCGCGACACCGCGCAGCGGGATCCGACAATAGGCGTGAAGGCCCTATGCATTGTGGTGGAGGCTATGACACACAAGAAGGTGCCCTACCAAACCATGTGGAAGGCACGTGACAGGGCATAGGAGGAGATAATGGGCGACAAGGTTCAGTCATGGGGATTGTTCCCCGTCTACTGCACCGAGGTAAGCACGTGTTTCACGCATGCATTAAGTCTAAAACATGTTTAAATCATGTGCCATGATCTGGAATCACTTGATATGCCGTTTATAAATGTAGTTAATGAATGTGGACCCGAACACGATCGCTGTAGCCTTCCAAGATGTCACAAAGCACAAATTCCACTGCGCCTGTGTGGCTCGTGGAGCATGCCGGTTGGGGTGGACACATGTCCGCCACATCATCACACTTAACGGCACTCACATGAAGAATGGCCACAAGCAGGTGCTACTCAGCGCGCAGTATTTCAACACAAACTAAAACTCGGTCCCGATGGCGTACGCCAACTGCAACGGGGAGGACGAGGATAACTGGGCTTGGTTCATGGAGCAGGTTGTAAATGCCTATTGGACTGTGCAGGAGGGTGGGACGGTCATCATCAGGGACCATGACACGGTGCTCATCGCCACCATTCGTAAAAAGCTGTCGCAAGTCAGTCACAAGTACTGCACCTACCATATGAAAGAAAATGTTTGGTTGTCATAGGGGAAGCAGGCGTCCGAGGTCTTCTGGGGGCTGGCGGACGCGTACACCTGCGGGGAGTGGAACAAGATCTCAGTAAAACTTGCATTTGTTAACGCTGGGGTGTGCACCTACCTATTTGGCATCAATGGGGAGGGTGGCATCCCGCTGGCAACATGGCCGCGGTGGTATGGTACGCGGCGCTTTGGCGGTCATACGACCAGCAATGCTATTAAGTCGCTGAATGGGAGGATTGTGGAAGAATCCAAGCTGTTCCCATTCCATTGCTTTGCTAGCCTCTACCCCTATATGCAGAAAATATTTGCAACACGCAAGAAGTTGGCACATGACGCCGAGGGAGACTGGGCAATGGCATCCAGCAAGGCGCTGACAAACAACAAGCATCGGATGCGAGACTACGATGTGGTTCATACCCTCAACCTTGAAGGCATGGTGACCAGCGCCGGTGGTGAGCCGCACAATGTGGACTGCCGCATGCGCAAGTGCTCGTGCGGCAAGTTCCAGGATTTCAACACCCCGTGCGTTCACGCCTGCGCCGTCCTCATCGAGAATGGGGTGGACCCGGACGGCAAGGCGGCCGAGAAGTGAACCTACAGCAATCCGATGCCCGGAGTGAAACTCAAGGTTTTGAAGCCGCTTGACAAGGGTTGGGGCCCACCTGGCCCTGATTGGGGTCATGGGCGGCCGCCTAGCAAACGGAAGTGGCACGAGGTGCTTTGGCATGCCAACCACATCTGTAGCAGGTACGGGTTAAAGGACCACCCCAAGTGGCGATGCGTGAACCCGCCCATAGCCACAACACGTGAGCTCATGCAAGCACGGGAGTCTCTCCGGCAGGCTGCATGGGAAGCTGTAGCAGTGTTGGTAGAAGCGCAGGAGATGCAACCGCTGACAACACAGCCAATGGTTCGGCAGGCAAAAGCCTGGCTGTGGGATCAAGTGCAGCAGCTTGCAATAGCACAGCAGGCACAAGCGATGTACAAGGAACAAGCGCAGCAGCCGGCATTAATTCTGTAGGCACAAGCGTACATGGCAGCGCAGGTGACATCACACAGGAGCAGGGGATAAACAAAAACCTCGACAACAAGCACACGGATGGGGAGGAGTGCAAGGAATGTGGGGACGGCATAGAGAGCGGTGAGGGTGGTGTGCAGGGTGAGTTTTTGGGGTCAGAGACAAGCACAGAGTGGAGTTCGGATAGTGAGACCTCAGACGAAGACTTCAACTATGACGAGGAGATGAGACGTGCACGGTTTGAGGCAAAAGAGGAAGCATGGAGGCAGTAGTACGCGATGAGACGGGGTATGGCACAGGGAATGGAGTTTCCAGACGTGGATTTTGGGGTGTGAAGGTAATTGAAGACTGCATGACATTCATTGAGTGTCAGTTATCACCAGTGTGTGAATGCTTTGCCGAGAACCTCTTGTTCATGTCACACATTGCTTTTGCATGAAATTAGACACATCACGGCATTTCTGGCTTGCATTACAACACATTTTCATGTCTCCTCTTGTGCGTGTTAACGTTTGTAGGTTACAACTTGGTTCAAGGTGCTGCATAACTAGGTGCCGAGGAGAAGAGTCACTCGTGGGATTTGTCTACGGAAGAGAAGAGTAGCTGTTGTGTCTACGGAGGACATGACTCGTGGGAAGGATGGGTGCCAGATTACACGTGTCACAGGACTTAGTTCAGCGTGTGATAGGGAGAAAATGTCAGGAGGACCGTCTGAGGAGGTGATTCACGATGCACTGGAGTGTCTGGAATGTCATCCATGCGCTGTGTTTGATGTTATTACGTGGGTTCACAGTCGGCCACTCTACGTTCAGGAATGGATTGCCTCATGTGATTCAGGACCTCTTTACTACTGGTATTAATTATGTGTGTGGAAAACGATATCCCATGCTTACTTTGTTCTTTGTGTACATGAAAAGCTATTTCAGAACCATGCACATGAACGCCTCGAGAAGGGTTGTCTGATTTTGAACATCGCTTGACTTCTCATGAAACTATGGATAGAAGTGCTTCCTTCTTTCAGTCCTTAGCAGGCTGTAAACGTCAGTTTATAGATGACTGATAATTCATTCACAACTTCATACCCCTATGTCCTCCAACAAAAAATATACAGGCATGTACTATGTTGAATGATGCTGTCGGAATTCCTACATAGAAGCACAATGCCACTTTACATGTTAAGCGGAACTGACCAATGCACACATGTTACTGTAAACGTCAATTGTAACACATATGTACACCCATTTCTGGTCATTTTCAAAGTCCATCATGTATTCAATGAACACTCAAACTTGGAATCCTTACAGAAGAGCATAATTTTACTTTCTCATTTAGGTAGAATTCATGGTTACTTAATTTGAATGGTTGGTGATGGAATTGTCAGACTGTGGTAGGGCAAAGTGGATGCACAGGGTACACTGTTAGTGACATGAGGGAACCTGGGGGTACACTATAAATGATTCTCCACAAGTTGAGGGTACTTTGCAAATGAACTCGTCAGATTCATATACAGGTTGCCCCTACAACGACGGACAAGGAGTCAGCATTCGACAGCCTAACACCCAGCACATGGTTCCCGGATCTACAGGATTTGGCAACCATGATGGCAAGGGGTTCCGGTTTGTCCACCAGTCCTATTCCTCTTTGATGACAGACGAAGCACGTTGCGCAGCTATGGGGTTCATCAGCGGAGTGGCTGGGTCCCAAACCTTCCAGTTGGTGAGGTGTCCGTGAGTACCAGGTGAGGTATGTCCATTGGCTTTCACGATGTACATACGGACGGTGTAGGCGTGTAAGGATGTCACCCTAGGTTATTTTGTGCCGCACGATGGGATCCTGTCACATGGCACAACATACGGTTATGTCCCGGTTCGCGTTGCACAAGTCCCGGGATGCAAACTGAAACCCCAATTGTATGGATGGGTATAACCGTGCGACAATCGCATTCACTACACTAGTTGTAGAAAAAAAGGAGCTGTTCGCAGAACGAGAGTGAAGTATCACAAAAAAACAACCTCATGGATGCACCGACGTCAAAACCAAGCAAATTTCGCCTACCACGTGTGGTGTTACGACGTCATATAGTGTAAGGTCAGCTTGATAGCGAGAACAATGGCCAACAATCACTAGCGTAAAGTTTGTTCGTTTTCATGACGAACAGTGAAGACGAACTTCCGCGGCCTGAACGGGTTGCGTGACCTGGGCGACTTGCGACGACTGAGCGGGTGGCGCGATCTGAACACCTTGGGGGATCCGAGTACGTGGAGTATTTGGATCAACGACGTGCGGAGACTCAACGTCTTGCGTGCCCTGGCCTGCTTGCAGGGACTGACAGACTAATGCGGACGGCGGGAAATCACCGGCAGTTGGTGACTGATGCGTGGGTTGATCCACTTGCGGGAACTGACTGGGATCAGGGAACTGGCCGGACTGCGAAAGCTCGCCACACTGCAACAGATAACCGGACTGCGGCAGCTGACCGGACTGTAGCAGCGGACCGGACTGCAATAGCTCTGCGGCCTGCGGGGCCTGACCAGATTGCCTGTCCTGACAGGACTTGGGGACCAGTCCGGACGGTGGGACCTGACCGGACGGCAGGACCTGACCGGACGGCGAGACCTGACCGGACGGCGGGACCTGACTAGACGGCGGGACCTGACTAGATGGTGGGGCCTGACTAGACGACAGGTCCTGACTAGACGACGGGACATGACTAGATGACGGGACCTGACCGGACAGCTGGAACTGACCTGGCTGCGAAAACTGACCTGGCTGCAGGAACTGACCTGGCTGCGGGATCTGACTGGGCTGCGGGAACTGACCGGATTGGGCGAACTGACCTGACTGAGGGAACAGACCTGGCTGCGCGTACTGACCGGACTGCTAGATCGGACCTTGCTGTGGTAACTGAGTTGACTGCGGGAACAGACTTGGCTGCGGGGTCTGAGCAGACTGCGAGAACGGACCAGGTTGTGGCAACTCACCGGGTGCGGTAAACTGACCAAGACCGGCAGTGGCAGAATCAGCGGCAGGGGCAGCAGCGGTGGTGGTGGTTGCAGCAGCGGTGGTGGTAGCAGCAACTGCGGCAGTAGCAGCGGCTGCGGCTGCAGCAGCAGTGGTAGCAGTGTCAGACGCAGAAATATCTGTCCCTCTTCCAGACGGAACAGATGCGTGGAAACCGTTTGCGGAGGCCGCGCCTGAAACTTCTTGCGCCACGATTGCTTGGACATGCACTCCAGCTACGGCTGCGGTGGCACGTTGCTTAGTGTTGCGCGCGCGCCGGGCAGCACAACTGCGAACAGGTTCAACAGGCGCAGATGATGAGGAGTCAGTTGTCTCAGGTCTTCTATTTCTCGTTGCGGGAGGTGACTTTGCATCCGTAGTGTTAGGTCCATCAAGTTTCTGCCGAGAACACACAAAGAGTTCATCGTCACGTCTAAATGGTTTGTTGAACATTGCTGAACTATTGTTAACATAGAGAGTGGTCTTACCGGCTGATTCCACTGTGATCTTGAAGATTCCAATTTTCCGCACCGGTAGGACTTGTACTGCGGCCTCTTGAACTGCTTCTCCGGGTCAGGGTGCTCAATCATGAGATCATTGATGTTATCTTCCTCTTGGCGTTAAGGATTTAGCAAAACCCAAGGCCGCTGGAAAAATGCCTCGAGGTCCAGTGTCACAGCATTTTTCTGATCACCCTCATCCTTTGCCTTCTCACGCACAATCTTCTGCGCAGCATATGTTTGAAGGACCAGCCACAACGTCAAGAGGCATGCCTGCTCGAATCTCTGCAACTTCTGAAACTCTTCAGTGTGGAACTTCATCGCAAAAAATTCTAGAACTTTGTGCGGTTGCCTCCATGGCTTCCGTCCAATCGCCATGCCGCATGCGCCCATCTTTGCAAGCCATTCAACCTTAGGCAAATTTATCAGGTCTGCATAGTAAAAAATTCCATGCGTGTTCTTATGTCATGCGACACAAATAACTCTGCATGCGTACAAATAAAAATACATTTTCAGATCGTACCTTCTGAGGTGCCGATGAAGATGTGCGGGTGAATCAGCGGAATGACCTCTTGCGATGTGCCGGTTGCTCCAGCCGCCATGCCAGCAACGGGGGAAAGGACCGACGTCACAGCCGGCGCACTGGTTTCACATGAAGTCCCGTCTGAATCTGCTGCATCTGAGGAAGAGAGGACGATTACTTCCGGCTCCCTCAACTCTCCTGTCTACGGCATGTGTGAGAATGCAATGAAACTGATCTTGGGATCCGAGGCACAAAGGATGATTCTCCGACTGTCCCGCTCGACGTCGAGAAGTCAAGTTCCTCCGTGACACACGTCTCCTCCTCCAACATACCACGGAACGACCTACTGCGAGGCATCCTACCGTTACGCGTCTCCCACGAGGGAGTCACCAAGTTGTAACCCTAGGGTTTCATCCTCAGGCAGCGTCACCATCTGTGAAAAAAACCAAGTGTCGAAACCTTCGAGAATGTGTCAAAGCAAATGAAATGCAGGACGACACGCACCTTGTAGCGATGAAACCTCCTAGTTGACAGTGGAAAGCAGAAACCACGGTAGATCATAAATAAAATAGTTGCCTGCCCACACAACATGAACGAGAAATGTGGCTTATGCAGTAGGATAATCAGGTTCCAAAAAATGAAAGAGGACCGTTCCGTTAAGGAAGCAGGCAAACGCATTCATGTCAGTGCAAAAAAGCCTGTTCGGTTGGTAGACGGTTTCCTTGTTTCGTGCATTAGAAAATAGATTGCCATACTGGCTGATGGAACAGGACGGTTTCCATCATTCAAAACGGTGTTCATTGTTTTGTGAAACGAAACAGACATTGTTTCCCATTTCTGTCAACCAAAGAGTTGCTTGTTCCATGAGATGAGAACAACATGTTCTGGTTATGAAGAAAAAATATCAGGTTTCGAAGAACGGAAGATGACCGTTCTGTTAAGAAATCAGGAAAACACTGTTATAGAAGAGCATTGAACCTTTTCGGCTGACGGAAATGGTTTCAACATTTCATATCCTAGAGAAGAGAATATAGATCCCGCTATCGTAACAGGACTGTTAAATGAAAAATCACTTCTGGTGGATGACAAGGCCTTTTGTTTGATTCATCCAACGAGCATATACCCAACGGAGACGGAGGCATGAAACACGTTTCTCGTTCCTTTTATCTAGATCCTTGCAAAAGTCAAGTTTAGTGCCATCAAACAGGAATGCACGTTTGTAGCGTGAAAGAGTGGAATCCGGGCGGTGTATGAAATAGGGTTTTGCATCTATATGTCATGTTTTGGTACTAGGTTTTTCTTCCAATGCTGGCAAGCCTATGCCAAAGTCGAAGCAGAATTCCCCTTTCGTTTTCCTTGTGTCGTTGGACAATGCATGGCAATTACGTTTCCCACTCGTGTCAGACGGAGACACAGTTACCTGTTTCGTTTACGGTTGTGCGGTAATTCATTTTGGACTATCAGTGTCGGTTGTATAGTGGTGACCTGTGTCGGACCGAATGCTGCAGCTGGACTGTAGTAGCTGGGTTCTTTTGTCTAGTGCGAAAATGTCTTTTGTGAGTGAAAATGGAAATATACTACATGGTAGACGGAGTGGTCCATGTTTCATTCACCAAACGTGCATATTCGTGCCTAAACTGGGAGTCATTGAACACGTTTCTCGTTCTTGTCTTCCAGAGCAGAGTGAAAGTCATGGTTCATGTCACGAATTAGGAATGCCCCTTTCGTAATGTGAAAAAGAAAAGTTACTGGCAGTATAGAAAACGAGGGTTTGTTTCAGAATTTCACGTGTCCGTGCTAGGTTTGCCCTTTGAACGTTTGCTAGTTTTAGATGTATTCGACGCAAATTTCCTCTTTCGTTTTCCCTTTCTCGTTGGACAAAGCATGGTGAAAATATTCCGTACTCTTGTGAGACAGAGACAAAGTTACCCGTTTCGTTTACAATTGTGGGTTAGCCCATTCTGGCTTTCGATCCGACCTGTGTCGGACCGATGGCTGGTTTCACTGTTTCTGTCGCGTCGAACACGGAACCCTGTTCCGATAATTAAAAATCAGAAACCTCTTCTGGTGGACGGCGAGGCCTTTTGTTTGATTCATCAAACGGGCATATTCTCGACGGACACTGAGCCATCAAACACGTACCTTGTTCCTGTCATCAAGATGAATGCAAAAGTCATGTTTCATGCCATCAAACATGAATGCACTTTCTCAGTGTGAAAGAGTGGAAACCATGCGGTGTATGAAACAGGGGTTTGCATTTGGGTGTCGTGTTTTTTCTACTAGGTTTGTCTTTCGAACACTTGCATGTCTAAGCCGGAATCGACACCGAATTCATCTTTCGTTTTCTTTATGTCGTTGGACAATGCATGGCGATTGTGTTTCCCACTCCTGAAGGAGGGAGACGCAGTTACCTGTTTCGTTTACGGTTGTGGGTTTATTCATTCCAGACTATCAGCTTCTGTTTTTTGGCGGTGACCTGCGTTGGACTGAATGTTGTCACTGGACTCTAGTGGTTGTGTTCTTTTGTCTAGCGCAAAAATGTGTTTCGTGAATGAACATAGAAAAATACTTTGTTATAGACAGAGTGGTCCATGTTCCATTCACCAAAGGGGCATATTTGCGTCTGGACCAGGAGTCATTGAACACGATTTTTGTTCCTATCCTCTAGAGTAGAGCGAAAGTCCTGGTTCGTGTCACCAAATAGGAAATCCCTTTTTGTAGCGTGAAAAATAATAGTTACTGGCATTGTAGGAAACGAGGGTTTGCTTCGGAATGTCATGTGTCCTTGCTAGGTTTATCCTTCAAACGCTTTCTAGTCTTAGCCGTATTCAACGCATATGTCCTCTTTCGTTTCCCCTTTCTCGTTGGACAAAGCATGGCAAAAATGTTTCCTACTCCTGTCAGACGGAGACAAAGTTACCTGTTTTGTTTACAATTGTGGGTTAGTCCATTCTGGCTTTTGATCCGAACTGTGTTCGACCGATGGCTGGTTTCACTGTTTCTATTGTGTTAAACATGGAACCTTGTTTCGATAATTCAAAATCAGAAACCTCTTCTGGTGGACAGAGAGGCCTTTTGTTTGATTCATCAAACAGGCATATTCCTGATGGACACAGAGCTATGAAACACGTTCCTTGTTCTTGTCATTCCGATGAATGTAAAAGTTATATTTTATGCCATCAAACAGGAATGCACTTTCGTAGCGTGAAAGAGTGGAATCCAAGCGTTTTACAAAATGGGGGTTTGCATTTGGGTGTCGTGTTTTTGTACTAGGTATGTCTTTCGAACGCTTGCATGTCTAAGTCGAAGTCGACACAGAATTCATCTTTTGTTTTCTTTCTGTCGTTGGATAATGCATGGCGATTGAGTTTCCCACTCCAGACAGACAGAGACGCAGTTACCTGTTTTGTTTACGGTTGTGGGTTCACTCATTCCGGACTATCAGCATCTGTTGTTCAGCAGTGAGCTACGTCGGACTGAATGCTCTCGCCGGACTCTAGTGGCTGCGTTCTTTTGTCTAGTGCAAAAACATGTTTCGTGGATGAACATGGAAAAATACTTTGTTGTAGACGGAGTGGTCCATGTTCCATTCACCAAACGGGCATGTTTGCGTCTGGATCAAGAGTCATTCAACACGCTTCTCGTTCCTGTCCTCCAGAGCAGAGCAGAAGTCCTGGTTCGTGTCACCAAATAGGAAAGCCCTTTTTGTAGCGTGAAAAATAATAGTTACAGGCAATGTAGGAAATTAGGGTTTGCTTCGAAAGTCATGTGTCCTTGCTAGGTTTGTCCTTTGAATGCGTGCTAGTCTTAGCCGTATTCGACGCAGATGTCCTCTTTCGTTCTCCCTTTCTCGTTGGACAAAGCAATGCAAATGTGTTTCCTACTTCTGTCAGATGGAGACAAAGCTACCTGTTTCGTGTACAATTGTGGGTTAGTCCATTATGGCCTTCGGTCCGACCTGCGTTGAACCGATGGCTGGTTTCACTATTTCTAACGCGTCAAACAAGGAATCCTGTTCTGATAATAAACAATAAGAAACTGTTTTTGTTGGAGGGCGAGGCCTTTTCTTTGATTCCTAAAATGGGCATATTCCCAATGGACACGGAGACATGAAACACGTTTCTTGTTTCTGTCATCCAGATCATTGCAAAATTCATGTTTCGTGCCATGAAACAGGAATGCATTTTCATCTTGTGAAAGAGTGAAATCCGGGCGATGTACAAAACATGGGTTTTCATCTAGATGTCATGTTTTCATACTAAGGTTGTCCTTTGAACGCTTGTAAGTATAAGCCAAAGTCGAAGCAGAATTCCTCTTTTATTTTCCTTGTGTTGTTAGACAATGCATGGCGATTGCGTTTCCCACTATTGTCAGACAAAGATGCAATTACCTGTTTCGTTTACAGTTGTGAATTTGTTCATTCCGGACTATCAATGTCTGTTTTTCAGTGGTGACCTGCTTCAGACTGAATGCTGCAGCCGGACTCTAGTGGCTGCGTTCTTATGTCTAGCGTAAAAACTTGTTTCGTGAATAAACATGGAAAAATACTTTGTGGTGGACGTACTGGTCCATGTTCCATTCATCAAACGGGCATATTCGTGTCTGGACAAGGAGTCATTGAACACGTTTCTCGTTCCTGCCCTTTAGAGCAGAGTGAAAGTCCTGGATTGTGTCACCAAGTAGGAAAACCTTTCCCGTAGCATGACCAGAAAAATTACAGGCAGTGTAGGAAATGAGAGTTTGCTTCGGAATGTCATGTATCCTTGCTAGGTTTATCCTTCAAATGCTTGCTAGTCTCAGTCGTATTCGACTCAAATGTCCTCTTTCACTTTCCCTTTCTCGTTGGACAAAGCAGGGCGAATGTGTTTTCTACTCCTGTCTGACGGAGACAAAGTTACCTGTTTTGTGTTCAATTGTGGGTTAGTCCAATCTAGCCTTCGGTCCGACCTGCGTCGGACCGATGGCTGGTTTTACTGTTTGTAATGCATCAAAAAAGGAAACCTGTTCTGATTATAAACAACAATAAACCTTTTCTGGTGGACGGCGAAGCCTTTTATTTGACTTATCATATGGGCATATTCCCGACAAACATGTTTCTCGATTTTGTCATCCACATCATTGCAAAAGTCATGTTTCGTGCCATCAAATAAAAACACGTTTTCGACGCGTGAAAGAGTGGAACCCGGGTGGTGTACAAAACAGGGGTTTGCATCTGGATGTCATGTTTTTGTACTAGGTTTGTCCTTTGAACGCTTGCAAGTCTAAGCCAAAGTCCAAGTAGAATTCCTCTTTCGTTTTCCTTGTGTCGTTGGACAATGCATGGTAATTGCGTTTCCCACTCGTGTCAGATGGAGACGCAGTTACCTAGTTTGTTTACGGTTGTGGGGTCGTTCATTCTGGACTATTAGCGTTGGTTGTATAGCGGTGTCCTACGTCGGACTGAATGCTGGACTGTAGTAGCTGGGTTCTTGTGTTGCATAAAAACGTGTTTCGTGAGTGAACATGAAAACATACTTTGTGGTAGACAGAGTGGTCCATGTTTCATTCACCAAACGGGTATGTTCGCGTTTGGATAAGGAGTCATTGAACACGTTTGTCATTCGTGTTGTCCAGAGGAAAGCGCAAGTCATGGTTTGTGTCACGAAATAAGAATGCCCTATTCGTAACGTGAAAAGAAAAGTTACAGGTAGTGCAGGAAACGAGGGTTTGTTTCGGAATGTGACGTGTCTGTGCTAGGTTTGTCCTTTGAATGCTTGCTAGTCTTAGCTGTATTCAACACAAATGTCCTCTTTCATTTTCCCTTTCTCGTTGGACAAAGCATGGCGAAAATGTTTCGTACTCCTGTGAGACGGAGACAAGGTTACCTGTTTTATTTACAATTGTGGCTTAGTCCATTCCGACTTTCGATCCTACCTGCGTCGGACCGATGGCTGGTTCGCCTGTTTCGATCGCATCAAACGTCGAACCCTGTTCCAAGAGGTAAAAATGAAAAAACAATTCTGGTAGATGGCAAGGCCTCTTGTTTGATTCAACAAACATGCATATTCTTGACTGGCCCAGAGTCATGAAACAATCCTCTCGTTCCTGCCATCGAGATAAGTAAAAATGTCATGTTTCGTGCCTCCAAACAGGAATACACTCTTCGTAGCGTGAAAGAGCTGGAATCCGAGGCATGTACAAAAGAGGGGTTTGCATCTGGATGTCATGTTTGAGTTCTATGTTTGTTCTTTGAACGCTTGCAAGTTCTAGCCGAAGTCGACACAAAATTTTTCTTTTGTTTTCCTAGTGTCGTAGGACAATGCATGGCGATTGCGTTTCCCATTCGTGTCAGGCGGAGACGTAATTACCTGTTTTTTTTATAGTTGTTGGTTCATTCATTCCAGTCTATCAGCGTCAGTTGTACGTCGCTGACCTGCGTCGGACCGAATGCTGCAGCCGGACTCTACTAGCTGGTTTCCTTTGCCGAACGTGATAACGTGTTTTGTGAATGGATGGAAAACTGCTTCGTGGTCAACGGAGAGGTTTCATGTTTCATTCGCCAAAGGGGCCTATTCTCGTCCGGACAAGGAGTCATTGAACACGTTTCTTATCCCTGTCATCCATAGCAGTACGAAAGTCATGGTTTGTGTCACGAAATCGAAATGCCCATTTTGTACCGTCAAAGAAAAAAGTTACATGTAGTGTAGGAAATGAGGGTTTGCTTCGGAATGTTACGTGTCCGTGCTAGGTTTGTACTTCAAATACTTGCTAGTCTTATCCGTATTCGACGTATATGTCCTCTTTTGTTTTCCCTTTCTCATTGGACAATACATAGTTCTCTTCCTCATTTTTTCCAAAAATTTCTGATGGACGTCGGAAGGGACAATGCTGCAGCACCAAATCTCTATAGTCGACTGCTCGCTATGGGTCCCACGACTATAGTCCATCCGGACAGCATTTTCCACGTCAGAAAGTCCTGCTCCAGCTACTGTCGCCCAGCTACCACGTACAAATGAGCTGCTTACTGGTTATGCAACCTCATCTTGTCTCGACAGAAGATGAGGCTACATAACCAGGAAGCACGTCAGCACCGACAGTCAAAGTCACGTGGTTGCTGCTTGTTTTTTCTTGTTTGATGGTACCAAACTAGGTTTCTCCTTTTGATGTGAGTGGAAAGTCTTGTTTGGTGAAACGAAGAGACCTTTTTTGCTGACAAAACAGGAATTTGTGTTGTATGGGGTATTCTATGGGTGAAACAAAACTAGGAATTGCTAAACCATGGAGGAAAGATGAATTTTCCATTGACAAAAGTGGCTTTCTCTGTTTTGTCATACGTAGCACACCTGTATTTTCCGTTTTTATGTACCGAACTAGGGAAACCTATTTCGTTTTTCCAATAGTTTCCATGTGGCAGCTTCCTTATAGCTTACGTCGACTTCCACGCCAGCCAAGTTTGTTGAGTTTTACAACCACATATGATTCCATAATTTTTCCTGTGCAAAGGTATAAAGCAAACCGCCGGTTGAACACAAAGTTATATTTGTGTTGTGGTTCAAATCGTGGACCTCCACCGTTGGCTCTTCGTTCCGGGCGTGAGGAGCCATTGGGGGAGGTTCAAGATTGTGAATAGCAGAACACCATCTTTAGGGTTGTCTCCAGAACATCTAGATGGCGATATGAAACAGTCATGGTCAGCATGCCTTCACAATAAGGTTACCTGCTAATGTCTCCTCGATCCTTGAAACATTCGGCGTTGCGCATTTTCCCAGAAACGATCTATCATCTTCTAACAGGAGGACCTGTTTGTTTGCATTCTTTATTTTTGACTTCTGACATCCTAAGAGGCCACAACTTAACTTAAATTATAGCGCGAAGCTGCGAGGTCGTCGGCCTAGACCAGTGCCGTGAACTGGTGCCCAATTAGACAGCCTCAGGCTCCTAGGACACGAACATGGGTCCGGGTTGGTCGGCAAGCCGACTGAGAAGATTGAGCAGGTACTCGCATACCCACCGCGCGAATAGAGCTCACTTTCTGGTTAAATTACAGCCCTAAAAAGGAAACTGGTATTTGCATATCCAACGTTCATGCCAGAAGTTCAGGAACAATTTCAGTATTCCACAAAGGAAGTGCAAGTTTCATGTGGAAAACAGCCGAACTCGGGAGGTTTAAATGGCGATCCTCCATACAATTGAACTACTTTTTAAGCAACTTCGGCATTCTTTGTGCGAACGCCTCTCCCGTCATGCGCAAGTAGACCAAACTGCGTCGGTCAATGTTTCAGCCGGAATGTACTATGTACATCCTAGCTGTTCGATGACATGAAGAGGCAATTCCGCGGTTTCATCGGTAAGGTGAAGTCACGCCGACTTCCTGCCGGTATCCAAAGTCCGCTGAGAGAATGAACACGACAGGCCAAGCCATGACAGAAGCTAGTTCCGTCTCCTTAGGTCCTGTACTCAGTCCATTAGTTGCCGGAACAGACAGCTGTTGCGTTCCATTTACCGACATGTCTTCCTATACGTCGTTTCTAGAAAGAGAGAAGGAAAGGAAAAATGTTCACTGTGACCTGAAAGTGAGTGGTTTAGACACCTGCTCGGCGTTGCACGCGCAGGATTGAGTCTAACATGCTCTTCTCCGGCTGGAGACATTGGCGCGGATGAATGCCGAGGGCAAGCACGCATGCAGGCTTGACAACGTGCAAGCATGTTGCTAAGGGTGACAAGCAACAAAACAAGGTGAACCATTTTCCCTGAACGATGTTGCCTGGCCAGAAGAACCATCCCTGGATATTGTGGATTTGAGCATGAGAACTTTGTCAGAACTCTCATCGTGGACGGTGGAGACAGTGGAGTCATTCATTCCGCCCTCTCCCACAACCCCACTTCCCCAAACATCCCACCACGCGGACACGTTTTGAGGTGTGTGCGATTCCACCCACGAACAAGTCCTTAGCAAGGTCAAAGATCGTTTGAGCCTCCTCGTCCAGAATCGTGTAGGATCGAGCTGGCGCGAGTACTTGCGCGCGGAAGCGCTCCGTTCCTGAAGTAAACCCGGCATGGCGGCGCACGTCGGCCACAGCTGCGGCCACGGGGAAGGGTGGGTAAGGTTTGTCTCGCCAAGGGAATTTGTCGCAAAGATCGCGTCTCGTTGGGGGAAAGAGAGGACACGACTGCTTATTCTGCCGTACCGCTTATCCTCCAGCTACCATAAGTACCTCGTCCGCGTACTTGTCCTCAGTCATCATCCACACCAAAGAGAATTTGCGACAGCCCTCGTCGCCATACTCGCCCTCAGCTACCCCGGTCCACCCCAACCACTCCCACAATGGCGTTCCGCTTCGCGCTCATATCGGCACTGCTGTTGCTCTCCGCCTTCGGTGAGTGTCGGTCAGCCTGAAGCCATCATTTCCCATTCTGAACCTTCTGCTAGCCACGTCAGGCCACAGCAGTCTCTGAATCACGGTCTTCCCGTGCCATTGGCCCGACCCCGTCGACTGTCACGCGTTCCGGCGTGTCGGTTTTGGTGGATTGGTGTCATCTGCCGGTTTCCTGTCCTCGGACGTCTTGCTGTGGCCCTGCTTTCCCGCCGATGACTTGTCGTTCATCCAGGGCTCCTCTAGGGCCTCCTCCTACAGTCTGCCGCTTCTGATTCCCGATTTCATTCTCTTGAACGAGCAATGCATCCCATCGCGTCGCATCGCTCGACGTGCCGTGCAGGTGCCCATGCTGCCTAGAAGATCACGGTGATCGAGGACCTTCCCAATGGCAATGTGGTGCGTCATCTTCTTGAAAGCCGTCTGGTAGAATGTGAAAGTGTCAGGACGTGCTCTTTCTGCAGATATCTTGCATAACTCGACGTCAACAGAGAATGTTTAGTTGCCATTCAGTGGCCCAGCATTTGAGGACCGTTTTGAAGGGACTCTGGTGGTGGCTTCACGTTGCAAACGACGGTGTCTGTCTCTCTCTCTCTCTCTCTCTCTCTCTCTCGACGGCGTCTCTCTATCTCTCTCTCTCTCTCTCTCTCTCTCTCTCG
>SZWC01000214.1:237605-264631 GCA_023375785.1 Penium margaritaceum | reverse complement strand
CACCACCACCACCACCACGCCCACTACCACCACTACCACCACCACCACCACCACCACCACCACCACCACCACCACCACCACCACCACCATCACGAACACCGTGACCATCACCACCATGACCATCAGCATCACCACCTCTCGGAGGGAGGTATTTTCAGCCCGGACCATCTATAAACACCGCACAAAAAAAAAAGCATCACCATGACCACGACCATGACCATAATCATGACCATGAGCATGGCCTTGACCATGACCATGACCATGACCATGATCATGACCAGGACCATGACCATGACAATGACAATGACCACGAACATGAATGTGACAATAACCATAACCATTACCTTTAGCATGAGCATGAGCATCAGGATTTGCATGAGCATGAGCATCAACAAGAGCATGAGCATCAGCATGAGCATCAGCATGAGCCTTAACATCACTAGCAGCATCCGCATCACCATCACCATCATCATGAAAGATCTGCACACTTAAGCTGACCGGGTGGAGTGAAAACCCATCTAGCTGTTGGTATGTGTCCCACCAGCGAAAGTCGGTCTGCCAACGCTCAATCCACGGGACAAACGTATACAAGGCACCCAGGGCGTGACCGGGAGGATCCGCACGAAGGACACTGTCAGTCTCACACACAAGACCTCTGGCCACCAGTGCAACACTCTTACCTCCCTGATCGCGAAGGCGAAGGAGCTGGAGGAGGGACTGCTCAAGGTGGCGCTCGCGATCACCGCGATCAACATCCACAGACGCCGGCGGAGCTGGAGTAGACGCGCCGGTGGAAGGGGGGAACCACGACGGAGCGATGTAGGCTGATGACGGGGGGCCAGCATACGCAGGGGCGCCGCAAGGAGGTGGCCAGCCCCAGGGATAGGGGGAAGGAGGCAGAGGAGAAGTCACACCAGAGACGGCGTGAGCCTCAGCCGAGAGTGGGGTGGAGGAGCGCGATGGGACACCGGCGCCAGAGGGCGCTGGTGCGGAGGATTTGGAGGTGCGAGCCCAGTGAGCTTGCATGGCCCGGGCAAGGCGGAGGTCATCCAGAGGAGCTGGGCAAGTCCGAGTAGAGTGCTCAGTAAAGCCGCAGTTCCAACACACGACAGCGCCCGGAACCCGCGAGGAAGCAGAGGCGCTCTTGTCCTTACCCTTGCCCTTGCCCTTCCCCTTACCCTTTCCACGACCTTGGGACGCAAGGGCAGAGGCGGGAGAGGACGAGGAAGGAGCGGCCAAGGCAGAGGAAGTGGCAGAAGAGGAGGAGGGTGCAGCAGCAGTGGTATGCGCAGCAACACCCGTGACGGCAGAGCAGTGGAGGCGCTTGTTCTGAAGGCTAGTCCACCAAGAAGCAAGGCGCTCTGACGTGAAGTCCCAAAGAGCACCAACCCCTGGGGGTGACATGGGCGGGACTAGCTCCGAGGCAAGGCGCTCCAGCTCATCGGCTTTGATGTGGCGAAGGAGATCTGACATCTCAGGAATAAGACCGTTGACCATGGTCAAAACGGCAGAGAGCTGGCCAGGTGCCGCTTTGCCAAGCTCACGAACGAGCTTGAGACCACGAGCCCAATAGGCATCGGCGGTCTCATCAACACGCATAAGAAGCATGTTAAACTGGACTGTAAGTGCGCTCTGTGCGGCTTTTTCAGTGACAGTGGTACGGCGACGCAGCATGGCGTATGCGCCAATGGGGTCAGCAAGGCGCTGGGCAGCAGGGTCAGCGTTGAAGGTGCCAACATCATCAATCAGCGACTTAGGGGCAGCGGCGATGAGAGCGCAGACTGCACGGGCGGACTTAGCATCATGCAGTGTGAAGGGAGCAACAGCAGGGGAGTAGTACTCCCACAGCTGCTCTCCTTGAGCCCAGGCGCTGAAGCGCACTTCCCAGGAGGAGAAGGCAAGTGCAGAGGTAAGTGCAGGTGGCTGAGAAAAGAAATCATGCTGGCGAGGCGCAGGCAGTTGGGTAACAGCAGCGGCAGGGCCAGGGTGCGCAGCAGCAGAGTTGCTAGAGGCAGAGGTGGTGCCAGCTGGGAGAGTGACCTCGGCAGGGGGAACAGACGACACAGCGGGGAGGCGGCAAAGTACAATAGCTGCCACTTCATCAGCAAAAGCAGCGCGGTTGTCCTCAGCGAGCTTAAGACGGTCCTCAGCCTCCTGCTGGGCCTCGCGAGCGAGGGTCAGCTGGCGCTGAAGAGCCGCAACGACTGACTTGTCGTCACCGGGCATGGAGACGACGTGTGGGCTCTGCCGGACAGATTTTGGCAGAGTTTCCCCAGCCCCAGTGGGCGTGGGAAATATGGGGTTGCCTGAGGCAAAAGATAAAGATGCTGCAGGACAGCCCACCCCGAGTCAGACAGGACAAGCCACGCACAGCAGGCAAGAGAAGAGTGCAAGCAGGTACAGGATGCAGCAAATAAATCACGAGGATGGGCTGCGCAGAAAGGCAAGCAGAGGAGGAATAGCAGCCGCTGCGGAGGCAGACAGGATAGAGACGGTGGAGACGATGGGCACCGCCAGAGGAAAGGCTCTGGTGGCACAGGCGGCACCGAGGGTGATGTAGACGGCTGCGACGGAGACAATCGCCGTGACAAAGCTGGAGGCAGCTGATGGAGCAGATGCTGATGCAACGACTGCTGCTTTTGTAGAGCTGCGGATAGAGGCTGCAGCTGCTGATGTTGCTGATGCAGCTACGGCTATGCCAGAAGCAATGGCAGATGCTGTGGCAGAAACTTGTGTCCCTATGATAGCAGCGGCTGTAGCGATGGGACCAACAATAGCTGCTGCCTATGAGTACGCGTCAGTAGCCCGCCCTGCCGAAGTCGAGGCAGGAGCACGCGACGCTCCAGCGGCGGCGGCAAAAGTGGCTGCAGCTACTGCAACGGCGTCAATGAGAGCAGACGTTGTGCGAGTGAGAGCACTCACAAGACGTACAACGTCTTGTGTAGGTGCTGAGTGCAACTGGTCCGCAGCAAACTCTGAAGCGTCCTGCCAAAGCGGACCCCCCCCGGGAGAGAGAGGCGGGGAGGCGCTTACCAAACGGTGACGGGATGTCCACGCGGACGTGGAGGCGGCCGACTCGGATTCGCGATCACCTCTTATTCCTCTGCGACGACGCGCGTGGCGCTGGGGCAGCCTCCCCTCGTAGTACGCACCGGTAGTGAGCACGCTCTGGTTGCCGGTTTGCGCCAGCGTGACGAACGCGGCACCACAAGGCGGTGCGTACAACTGCGACGGCTGTCACTGTGGCCACTGCAGTTGGTGACCACTGCAGTTGTGGTGCTGCTGCTGCCGTGGGTGCTGCTGCTGCTGCCGCCCGCGGGTGCTGTGGCTGCTGCTGTCGCGTGTACACTAGCTAGATCCACTGTGGCTGTGGCGGAAGCAGCAGCTCCTACTGCTATGGTTGTTGCTGTGACACTGTAGTTGCTGCTCGGTGTGGCTGCTGCACTCACTGCTGTACCAGCTGCTACGACTGCTGTAGCTGTGATGGAGGTGGTTGCGACTGCCGCGTCACTACCAATGGAGGTGGTGGCAGATGCCACAGGGCTCCCTCCACGGCTGCACTTGTTGACTAGGCCGTCGGCCCTGTCACAGCAGCAGCGAGGGTGGCTGCAGGGACACGGGTGCGCTGAGAGAGAACTAGGACGCCGGGGGCATTGGAGGGCGTAGCTGTAGCTATAGCAGACGACATAGGCTAGAGACGGCGTGGGAAGCGAAGAGACGCCTCTGACACGGCCAGAGCTGCAGCGGTTGTGAAGGGAAGCTCGCAGTGGTTCCACCAGCACATGCGGAGTGCTAGGTGGGTGCGGTGCAGCCAAGAGAAGATGGCGGGTGGGGATGGCGTCGGTCGGTGTTGCCACTAGAGCGAACACGACCACACACCAAGGGCACCGCACTGTCGAGATGGACATTGCGGGCTCCCTGGTTGACTGTACTGCTAGATCGCAGGTGAGATGGCGGCGGAAGACGTGGAGGACGTGGTGAAGAGACACCACGCTACCGGTGAAGGTCCAGAATCTGACGCGCTTGTGGGCAAACAGCGCGTTCCCTCACACGCTCTGATATCAGAGGATAGAGTATCCTGGTTAGAGGGAGAGCGAGGGAAGTGGGGAATCACGAGCCAAGCGAGGCACAAGACGCCATGGACGGGAATGCTTGACAAGCGAAACATGACAAAAAAAACCTGAGTAACACGAGAGAGTGTTGTTAGGTGAAACGGAGCAGGTGGCGGGGTGACGAGCGGGTGAACAGCGAGCCCATCCTCGCTCGCACCCGCGCCTAGTGAGACTCGAACCTGAGACCTCACCCACACATTTTCCTGCACACACACAACCTAGCAAACCCGGGAAGACAACCCGGACATACATCCCCATTATACACTAGGAAGCCTAGTGTCAACAACAATTCAGGTTATAAACGCCTGTGCTAGAGGTAACCTTGATGCCAGCCACAAGAAAGTGGATGGTCTCATTCCAATCTGGTGCCACGTAAGTGGTGACGTCAGCGCCGGTGTCACTCTGTACGTTGTCTCCGTCCTCCGCTAGCACTGTTGCCACGTCCAGTGTGCTCCCCTCTGTGCGTGTGTTTAGTGGCCTCTGGGTCCTTGACTCAGGGGCGACCCACCACATGACATCCGTGCGTTCCTTGTTTGTCTCGTTAGGCCCCGTCGGTTCCGTCCGCTTTGTTCGTACTGGGTCTGGGCAGTTGCTGCTTGTTCAAGGTGTGGGCGTCGTGCACTTTGTTGGACCCAGTGGTGCCCTGTACCTGCCTGACGTTTTGTATGTGCCTTCGCTGGAACTCAGCCTGCTGTCTGTGCCATCCCTATGATGGATATGAGAGTGCCAGAAAGTGACAAAAATAGATTGCTCGATAAAAATCATCTGGCATGACAGTTGCATAGAGGATGGTTCACAGGTTCTAACGCACTTTACGGAACTCAATAAGTAGTCCGTTTGAGTGAGATATGGATTTCCAAAGTTTGGAGATCATGAGTCGGGTTCAAGTGACGACCTGAGCACTTTGAGCTCAAAAGGCGGCAGGATTATTGGCCAGGACGGCTGAGATCGGCCTTCAAGGAGAAAAGATGGCTGGAGGACGTCCAAGAGACTTCAAGGAAGGACCAGTCCACGATTATTAGGCATGCAGGCCATGCGAGACATAATTCTCTTGTGTGACAAGGTGACTGCCGCTCATCCCACTTGGCTAGGAGTGTGCTAGAGGGTGAGCTTTGACAGAGTGGATCTCAGTGCTCCCTTAGCCAAATGAGTCATATAAGGGCTTGTTAGAAAGCTGTGATGATGTAATTTTTTACTCAAGAGTTGATTCAGATATTCGCATCCTCAGAAAACCTACATTTGCTTCTGTAATTTCTGTCTGTGCAACCTGTAACTCCCTCTCACAAATAGTTGGTCCTGCCTAGGCGACTCTTAGTGAGCCTGATCACCTCCCTGAGGGCTGCCCCAGTTTCCATCACCCTAGATGATCAAGGTATGGACTTTACTGCTAGCCGTGGTGTCGGAAACATCTGTCTTCGTTCCACTCAACATGCTGTTCTCCGTGGCGTGAAGTGCAGCCAACTCTATTGTGTTCCCTTGCACGCCCCCTCCGCTCCTGTCGTCGGTGTTGTTCTTGCTCACGTTGCACCCTCTCTTTCTCCTGACCTCGTGCGTCTTTTGCATCGTCGCCTTGGTCATGTCCACACTGATGCTGCGCCTCCAGCCCGCTCTTGGCATCTTGCCCTCTACCTTCCCTGCCCCTTGCCCTACCGACAGTGCGCAAGGAAAGATGCATCGCTCTCCTTTCTCTCCTTCTGAGTCACACTCTACACATCCCCTAGATCGTGTTCATGCAGATGTCATGGGGCCTTTGCCTCATGAACTCCTTGGTGACGTTGGTCGCTACGTCTTATGTCTTACCGATGATTTTTCTCGCTTCCGTTGGGTGTTTGCTCTTCGTCAAAAGAGAGATGTCTGTTCTGTCATTGAGTCATGGCTTGTTCAGGCCGAGCGTGCCTGTCAGCGGTCGCTGCGTGTCTTCCGCAGCGACCATGGCGGTGAATTCCTTGGTCCCACCGCTCATCTCCTCGAGTCTCGTGGGATGTGTCTGGAGACGTCGGCTCCTTACACACCCCAGCAAAACGGTGTCTCTGAGCGTTGGAACCGTACACTTGCCGACGGTGTCCGCACGCTTCTGTCTGAGTCCGGTCTGCTGCCGCTGTTTGCTTTTGAAGTAATGTGCTACATGACGTGGGTCTGGAACCGTGTTCCACACTGCCCCCTTCCTCGCACCATGACACCCTTTGAGCGCTGGCATGGTCATCAGGCTGATCTTCGCCTAGCTTGGGTCTAGGGTAGCATTGCGTCTGTCTGGCTTCCGGACGATCTTCGTGATGGGAAACTGTCCCCTCGCGGTCGTCTATACCCCTTTTTTGGCGTCTCTGCGCAGTCCAAAGCTTGGCGTTTTTGGGACCCCGCCCGTCAGCGTGTCATCGAGTCTCGTGACGCTCTGTTCTTTGAGTCCGTCTTCCTTTGGGACATCAGTCGCCTGTCCCCTGACTCCTCCCTCCTGCCTCTCTCTCGGCTGAGGGGGGATATCGGTCCTGCCAGTCCCGTAGTTCCTGTCAGTCCTGCCAATTTGCAGCTATCACCCTTGTTGCAGTCCTCGTCGTCTGGACCTGTCCCTACCTCCTCTGCGTCCTCTTCCTTTGACGTATCTTCCAGCCCATCTGACGTCCCGTCATCCCCGGTCACTGACTCTGCCCAGTCTGCCTCGTCTCCCGCTGTCCCGTCCAGCCCGGGCACTTCTCCTGTTGCCTCTTCACCCACGGCCTCTCCTGTCCGGATGTCTGACCCGCCTCCGCATGTCCCCGCTGGATCTGCCCCTGTCTCACCCTTTGTCCGGGGTGGGCGTCTTCGTGCCTTACCCAACCGCTCTCACACCTCCACGACCTCGGCACGCCCTCCCCCGTCCCAGCTTGCGTCCCAGCCACCCCACTTGCCTGTGCTCCCCATCGGCATGGACGCACTGGGCGTGGCTACTGGGGTTGTCCATCCCAGTTCCACGCTTGGCTACACGCTTCTTGCCTCTGAGCATGAGCGGGCCTTGGAAGCTGCGGTCTTGAGCAGCATTGCAGAGTGTCACGCCACGTCAGTCACCACTGTCTTGCCCCCTGAGCCGACCACTCTGCGTAAAGCTCGTGCAGCCTCTGACGCCCAGCAGTGGGAGGCTGCAATGCGTGACGAGCTCAAAGCCCTTCATGATCATGCGGTCTATGAACTTGTCGATCTTCCGCCTGGGCGCAAAGCCATTGATGCCTGTTGGGTCTTTCGGCGCAAGTACAAGCCCAACGGTGCACTCAACAAGTGGAAGGCACGCTTCACGGCAAAGGGGTACTCCCAGGTCCCTGACGTCAATTTTGATGAGACGTTTTGCACCGGTTGGGCGTTACACCACTGCCAGAGCACTCTTGAGTCTCGTGGCTCACCACGAATGGGAGTTAGAGCAGATGGATGTGAACAATACATTCCTCCATGGACGGTTGGACGAGGAGATTTACGTGGTTCAGCCACCTGGCTTCTCCGATGGCACTGACCGAGTGTGGCGACTGCGGAAGGCTCTCTATGGCCTAAACCAGTCGCCACGGTGCTGGAACCAAGAGATCACGTCCACACTTGAGAAAGGAGGTTACCGGCGCAGTATGGTGGATCCATCACTCTTTGTCCGCCCACCTTCTACCCCGTTTGTCGCTGTTCTCGTCTATGTGGATGACCTGCTGATAGCGTCGCCTAGTCAGGAAGCTGTTCAGTCAGTGAAGACGCTTTTGTAGTCCACGTACAAGATGAAAGACTTGGGACCTACTCGCGTCTTCTTAGGCATGGAGCTTGAGCGCGACCGTTCTCGCCGCACACTCCATGTCCACCATGCTGCATACGTACGTAGCCTGGAGGAGCGCTTTGCTTCACTGCTAGAGTCCACACCCACTGCGTCCACGCCCATGACCCCAGCGGGCCAGAGGCTGCTGTAGACACTGGATGTGTCCAAGCTGGGGGAGACAGTCGATGTGACTGATTATCTCCGCGTCATTGGATCACTGATGTACCTGGTGACCACGGCCAGGGCAGATGTCGCCTTCTACGTGAACTTCCTGGCCCAGTTCTCCCAGGCTCCTCGAGCCCGACACATGGAGGCTGCACTGCGCGTTGTCAGGTACGCCCTCTCCACTGCACGCACTGGATTGTGCTATCGTGCACAACCATCGATTGTCGTGGATGGATACACGGACAACGACTGGGCACATGACACTGACGCACGTAGCCGTACAGGTTACATCTTCCTCGTTGGTGGAACCGCTGTGTCGTGGAAGAGTGGTAAGCAGGGTTATGTGGTGCGTAGCTCAAGTGAGGCTGAGTATGTTGCTCTAGGTGCAGGCACTTGCGAGAGTGTGTCGTTGTGTCGCTTGCTACAGCAACTGTGTGTCCCCATCCGCTGCATCACTTTGCGGTGTGACAATCAAAGCACGAAGGTGATTGCTGAACATGATGGCATGCATCATACACGCACAAAGCACATCAACATTGAGCATCATTTTGTGCACGAGCGTATTGCTGCAGGTGATGTCCAGGTCGTCTGGGTCGATACACGACAGCAGCGAGCGGATTTCCTGATGAAGGCACTGAGCAGCAACGTCTTCAAGGCGGATGTGCATGCTGTTGGACTGTTGTTTCCACGTGGTGATCCTGGTTGAGTGGTTGTGGCTAGTGCTTGTACAGTTGTCTGTCACTCCTCGTGGCACTCGTTTGTGTTTGTGGGCTCGTGTCACTGTGCGTCGGCTGTGGGTCATGGAGGAGTGTTGGTATGTGGCCCACAGATTTGTTGTGACCTCTGGCCTCGCTGCACACTCACCGCACTGACGCAGGTGATTAATGCTGGAGTGACACCGGCGCTGACGTCACCACTTACGTGGCACCGGATTGGAATGAGACCATCCACTCTCTTGTGGCTGGCATCAAAGTTACCTCTAGCACAGGCGTTTATAACCTGAATTGTTTTTGACACTAGGCTTCCTAGTGTATGACGGGGATGTATGTCCGGGTTGTCTTCCCGGGTTTGCTAGGTTGTGTGTGTGTAGGAAAATGTGTGGGCAAGCCCATCCTCGCTCGCGGGTGCGAGCGAGGATGGGCTCGCCGTTCGCCCGCTCATCACCCCGCCACCTGCTCCGTTTCACCTAACAACACTCTCTCGTGTTACTCAGGTTTTTTTTTGTCATGTTTCACTTGTCAAGCATTCCCGTTCATGGCGTCTTGTGCCTCGCTTGGCTCGTGATTCCCCACTTCCCTCGATCTCCCTCTAACCAGGCTACTCTATCCTCACTAGCCATGAAGTAAGGGGAAAAGGAGGATGTAATTAAGGACAGTAAAGGGGAGTGACATTGGACAACAAGCTTCCCTTCAGCCTCCTGGCTGAAGGGTGTTCAGAAAAGGGGGACAGGGGGAAGTGAGAGGGAGATACTGCCAAATGACGTGGAGAATACTGAAGCAGGTGCATGTGGGTTTCCTTTGCAGCAAACCGGTGCCATCCTTGAGTTTTTTCCACTCTTGACTGACAGATCTGAAGTTTTTACATCTAGCCCACTAAAAATCCTCAAGATTTCCGTACTCACTTCAATGGAAGTTTTGAAATTCTTTTGCAAATGCTTCAGTTTCCAAAGCCGCAAAAACTGTGGATTGTGCAAACTGTGGATTGTGCAAACGTTCCATGTGTCTCATGACTTCAGAATGTATCTTAATTTGATTGAGGAGGCCTTGGATTTGGTCATCTTGCAGCAACAATCCATCAGTCAATTGGAGGAGTTAGTAGCAAGGCTACTGCTCTTCCAACAGAAAAGCGGATGATTCATACCTCTCCTTTGCTTGCTGAAAGGGCCAGCATTACAGTCCGCCCACCAGTTTCAGACTTTGGGAAGATTGGGGCAGTGGTCGCAGAGGTGGGCTCAGAGACAGACACGGTTGCTGTTGGGAAAACATCCAAGAAAATCCTTGAGCTTTCAAGACCTATTTTACTGTTGATCCTTTGGTTTCTACACATCTGTCACTGAAATTCCTTAGCTCCCCACCTAATTCACTGACAATCCTTCAATTTTCTGCAACAACCTCAATGAAAAATCTTAATTTTCCGCACCTAATTCACAAAGAAATCTTCATTTTCTGCACTGTATTCACTGGCAGTCTTTACAATTTTGCAAATTCACTAAAACTTATCAATGCTTTTGCAATGTTTCTGTAGCAGGAGGGCCGGTTCGGCCCTCCCACCTCGCGATAGAAAGGGGATGGTCGTGAGCCACCCCTCGCAATTGCAAGGGGTGGCCGGTGGCCAGCCACCTGCTGGCTACCGGCCGACCGGCGGCCGGCCAGCTGGGTGGCCGGCCACCCGCCGGTGAGCCACCAGCTGCCGATCGAGTGGTGGCTCGATCGCCGGCCAGGAGGTCGTGAGGCCTCAAGAGCCGAGGCTTGTGGAGTTGAGCCCTTGTCCTGACTCCCTCCTCCCCGCCTCCTCAAGTGAGGGCGGTGAGGGATAGCGAGTGAGGGAGTGAGGCGCGAGAGGAATGTAAGCACTGGCGCAAAATCATCGGACGTGCCTTGCACGCGACGATTTCACGCCCCTGTGTCAAAAATGAAACTCGAGTTTGTTCATTACGAGATTTGGGTGTCATTAAAAAACTGGTGTAAAATCACGAGTTCGAAGGAATAACCCCCACCTTCTGTGGGACCCATAATGAGAGGGTGAGGTAAAAATGAAAATGAACCTCCAGAGACTTGAAATATTCAAGTCTCCTTGCATGGGTCATTGATGACGATTGCCCCCAAGAGTGGCTCGGAGGGGAAAACCCCTCGAGCGAGCTTCGGATGCCATTCTATGAATTCAGATGACGAACTAAGTGTAGGAGCAAGAGACTCGACAAGTTAGAGTGGTATCAAAGCCAAACGACCCTTGCAACTAACTAGGCGACGGTTCCGGTAGCCACGCCAGATACAAAACACCACAAGCAGCTATAGCAGTAGAAGAACGCCAAAAGGGATTACGAAGTCCATACTCATCCGTTTCAAGGACCAAAATTTGCAGTACAAGTTCTTGAGGGGCTGTACTTCAACCTCCCAACTCTTTTAAGCTTCTTCTCCATTCCAGAGGGCTGGTGGATTTTTTTCGACGGGATGGGGAGTGCCCACCCCCAAAACCACCTATCTGCCTTCATTTTCAAGGTTCTATCTTTCTTTCTTCATAAAAAAATTAGGACAGCGCTTCTTCCCAAGGCCAGGGGCTCTCATGACCTGAGAACACCCCAAAAGGAGGGAGGATGATACCTTGAAGATTTTTGTCGGCTTCTCCAATGCCGCCAGCTCAAGGACAACATTGCCAAGGGGTGCAAGTGGTGCAAAGAAGACTCAAGAGGAGGCCAAGAAAGACAAGAAAACTAAGAAGAGAAAAATAACAGTGAGGGAGGAGCGTACAAGGGTGAAAACTCTTTGTTAGAGTTATTCACCCCTCCTCACCTCTTTGAGTGGTGCTCAATTTCTTGTAGTTTCTTGCTCTTGTCCTTCCTTCGTTTTCTTTGGCTTTTTAGCTTACCTAATACGGTGAGTCACAACTTAGGGTGTAGGCTAGAATCCACGTGATTGTGCTGACCATGGCGGCTTAGAAAAATAGTATTTTACTACCACGTGATTCTGCTGACCGTGAGGGCCTACAACGATAGAGGTGAATTTTATAGTTTCCTCATCGATCATCAGAGCAAGGTGAATTTGAGATGACACACCTCCTCAAGGTCGTGGGGCGACCCTCACCTCGGTCTTTACGTGCTAGTTGCACGGCAAAGGAATAACAAGTGTCGGACCGTCCAAATCCAAAAAATACAAGATGTATCGGCCTCACCACATGCCCTCGGTGGACTCTAGATTTTGGGAGCCACTTTCACGAGCACAGTTATCAAACCAAAAGCAAGCATACTGCCTAAGGCAACCCTCGCTTCACTTGGTGTCACCAAAAAGTGTAAGGAAGCAAAGAAAGTGCTCAACGAGTACGTCGACGTGCACGTGGACAACCCCCACTCGACGAGCGACACGCTCCAAGAGGACCACCCTGGCGTGGACCCCAAAGGAAAGCACGACTCTGACAATGGTAAAGGTGATGAGGATCGCGTTCATCACCATCATCGTGCGGTGAACTCAAGTCGATCACTTGAGAAGAGCAAGACGCTCGTCGGATCGCCTGAAGCTGCCAACATAAGTGAGGTTGCTGAGAGAAGCAAACGCACCAAAAGCAGCTATGCGAGAAGTTCCCATGAGAATAATCCAGAAGAAATCATCCGGAAGGCAAATTGCAACCACTGTCAAAGGTTAGCTAAGTTGGCTGCCGAGGTGACGTGTCGACTCAAGATCACCATCGACTGTCAAGGTGTGGTACCACCGGGAGGAGTTGGGGCATACCCCCCTTCCTATGATGTGAGCGTGATGGGGTAGATCAATGCCCACTTTAGCATCGTCAATGACAACAATCTCCTCCAAAAGGTGGGACTCCTTGGAGGCGTGTACCTTAAGCATACCCTCTTGCAGTGGGTAAAGGTGCATGGATAGCGTAAGACCCTAGAGGCTATTGTCGATGCTCTAACAACATTAGAGCTGAATTTTGTGTTCGCCAACCTCCTAGCCCACATCGGGCAATGCATCATGGAGCTTGACCGTGATCATCGGCTGTAGCGCTCGGCCACTCATAAGGCAAGTCGCCCATGCAAAGACCTTGACAAGCAAATGAAGAGCATGACCCAAGTGAGGATGCAACAGCAAGAGCACCGGGTTGCAGGTGCTCATGTCATCGTTGGTGGTAGCGATGACTTGTCTACCCTGACGACTTCCTCACCAGTCATGAACACGTCCTTCCTCCATTGTGTTGAGATTTTTTAAAAGGGCGCGAAGCCCACTCACTAGTTGAATTGTATGAAGTACGTCCTCCTTGTCCATAAGATACCGCTCAGTGAGTGGGGCGACCTCACCATGACGCGACTTGAGGACAAGCTCTTCAAGTATGTGGTCAAGGAGTGGGGCACAAAGCAACCGCATGTGGAGATGTAGTCCATGTCGTGGAAGGTAATTTATGCAATCATGCATAAGAAGTGTTCCCAACATGTGGAGGAGCAGTGTGCCTTTCACAAGATCAAGGACTTCACACAGCTAGGTAGCTCACTCTGAGCCTAGCTCACAGCAAGTTCACCGCACCCGTGGAAGAAGCTAAAAGCTTCAACGAGGGTGATGGGATCCAAACCTTCAAGTACACGGAGTGCATACTATTGGAGTACTTCCATGATGGTTTGACCAGGAAGAAGGTGAAGGACAAGACCACCATGAAGACAACAGTCCAAGCTTGGACATGTTGAAGGGCGTTGCTCGACTGCATGTGTGAAGTTTGTTTGGCAAACCCAAAGCAGTACTATGATGCATGCCCAAACACGCATGCACAATAAGGCTGCGACATCCGCATGGATGCTGTAGGGGCTGGTTGGTTAGTCGGACAGCGAGGCGGGGTAAAGGGCAAGCAGCCTGTAAACCCTCTAGCCAAGAAGGCTAGTGGGGACAAAGCCCCCAAGTGGGGAGCAGGAGAGGGAATGCTAACCAGGTTGAATAGGTGATACCAGGATTGCTGGTGCAGTGCAGTTTGCACCTAAGGATGTCTCATTGAGAAAAACGTTCGATACCATGAGGAAATACCAAGGTTTTATGCCAGAGTTTATAGCATTGATTTTGCATTTGTAGTGTGAATGAATGGAATTGTAAGGTTGGAGACTGACACGACTTTGGGGTGTGTGGGTCATAATGTGACTTCTGGTACAGTGGTGGAAGCACCAAAGAGGTCCTTCATGAAGAGAAAATCAATATGACGCAGGGCAAGGCCAAGTTATGTGCTAGACATTACGATACAGAATTTGGATGGGTAGTGAAAATGAACAAAATTCTGGTTTGGGACAGATGACAGAGGGAGGATACTTCATCAAGAGAAAGGCATCTCAATGTAGGATGGTGTCAAGGCTACTTGTTGGAGTTTACGTTATAGATTTTGGATTGGTAGTCTAAATGAAAAGAACTGTGGAATGGGTGGGGGTGATGCAAGCATAAGGTCCGTGGGTGATACGAGGACCCCTGGTGCGGTGAAGGAAGCACTAGAGGGAGTTTCATTGAGTGAAAAGCACCATGAAGCAGGGCACAACCAAGGCTATGTAAATTAGTTTAAGAAATGGAATTGTGATTAAAATTATGATTGAAAAAGCTTGTGGAGAAGGGTGGTGACACTAGCAGGGGATGCGTGGGTAATGCTAGGACTGCCGGTGTAGCAAAGGAAGCACCGGAGGGTTTTTCATTACGAGAAAAGTACCATGACGTTTGGCGGTGCCAAGATTTTGCGCCATAGTTTACCATACACAATGTAGATAGGTAGTGTGAATGCACTGAGTTGTGGAGTGGGAGAAGTGACACAAACATGAAGTACATGGGTTATACCAAAACCACCGGCATGTCGTAGGAAGCATTGCAGGATGTTTAATGAACAGAAATGTATCGTGATTTAAGGCGGAACTTGAGATACGTGTCTATGTTGAAGGCACATAATTTGGATGGTTATTTGAATGTACAAAATTGTGGAGCCGAGGAGGGTTTTACGCAAATATGAGGTGCACCAGAATCTTCAGGGAAGCTAAGGAAGCACCATTGGGTGTTTCATGGAGAGAAAAGCACCATGATGTAGGATAGGACTAAGGCTATACGCTGAACATACGGTATAGAACCTGGATGGGTAGTGTACATGAAGGGAATCGTGGAGCCTGGGGGGGTGACAAGCACATGGTGCTTAGGTTATACTAGGAACACCAATGCACCTAAGGAAGCACCATAGGGTGTCTTGTCAAGAAAACATACCATGGCATAGGTCAGGGCCATGGCTAAATATCATAGTTAATAGCACAAAATGTTGATGGGTTTTGTAAATGAAAGAAATTGTGGATCGAGAGGGGTGACAAAATTACAAGATGCGTGAGTGATACCAGAACCACCTGTGTAGAAGAGGAAGCACCAAAGGGTTTTTTCATCGTGATAATAGCACCGTGGTGTGTTGGAAAATGCCTCCCTTCCTCATGTGGCGTCTGATCTCCAAACCAATGGCACCGATGGCCAGCCATAATCTTCATTCTGTTACTGTCCAAGTTGTAGCTCCATCCAACAACTGGTTTGGGAGACATGGCCAAAAAGAAGAAAGTGGCATAAATTCTTCCACAGAAATGAAACGTGGCATAGTCTATGTCATATGGGCTTGGCACGGCATAGAGGGTTTTGCAGTTGTGGCTGTGAGGCTGGAGATGAGCAATTGACCTAGCGTGCAAGCGAGAGCTCCGCTTGGTCCTTTGCTGACATGGAGTCGAAGCAAAAGAAAGAGAACCGGCCGAGTGAGCACCGACCGGTGGGTGAGCTACTGGAGCGAGTGAAGGATCAATGGCACCTGGAAGCTCTCACAGATCTGGATTTTGTGGTCCATCGATCTGTTGAGAGCTCCCAGTGTCCACCATATGGACTTCACTCGGTGACTCTTGACATCGATTGAAGTCCAGAAGGTCAAACTGGCAACATCCAAAGACACAAGCATGACGGACACTTGCCCATTCAGTCTCACGTCATCACAACTGCATAATAGCACTCACACTAGCATATAGAAGTAGAAAACTTCAGTTGTAAATAGTGTTGTGTGTGTTTGTGTGTGTGTGTGTGTGTGTGTGTGTGTGTGTGTGTTGTGTCACCCTCCCGCAGTTGTAGAGAGGGAGGGAGACGCAAGCATAGAGCGCGTGGGTGATACCAAGATTTCCAAACCAGTGGAGAAAGCACCGGAGGGTTGATTGATCAAGAGGAAAGCACCCTGATTTGGGACAAAGGCTACGCGGCAGAATTTACAGGAAAACGTCTTGATGCGTTGATTATGAGAAAATCACCATAAAATAGGGCTGGACCAAGGCTACGTGCTAGATCTTACATCACATAATTTAGATGGGAAGTGTGGATGAACGCAAGTCTAGAGCGGGGGGAGGGGGTAATGCGAGTACGGGGTACGCGAGCATTACAAAAGAGGAAGCACTAGAAGGTTTTTCAGCAAGAAAAATGCACCGTGACATAGGATGAGACCAAGGCTATGTGTCAAAGTTAACGCCACAGAATTTGGTTGGGAAGTGTGAAGAGGCAAAAGTGTGAAGTTAGGGGGATGACGTGAGCATAGGTTGCATGGGTAATACCAAGACTACCAGGAAATTTAAGGAAGCAATAGAGGGTGCTTCATAAACAGAAAATCATCATAATGAAGGGTGGTTACACGCTAAATTCTACAGCACAAAATTTGGATGGATAATGTCAATGAACAGAATTGTGGAGGGTGTGAGTACAGGGTGTGTAGACAATACCAAGATTGTTGGTGTAGTGGAGGAAGTACTAAAGGGTATTTCATCAATAGAAGAGCACCATGATGTAGGGTGGGACAGTTGCTAAAATGGATTTCATGGCACAAAATGTGGATGGGTAGTGTGAATGAACAAAATTAAGGAGAAGGGAAGATGACACAAGCATAAGATGCATGGGTGATACCAAGACCGCTGGTGTAGTGGAAGAAGTATCCGAGGATGTTTCATCAAGAAAAAAACAACAAGATATAGGGGAAGACTCTGGCTATGTGCTGGAGCTTACGACATGGAATTTGGATGGGTAGTATAAATGAATAAAAATGTGGAGCGGAGGGGAGGAGTAATGTAAGCATGGGGTGATTGGTAATACCAAGATCACCAATGCAGCAGAGAAGGTAACAAAAAGTATTCTATTAAAGGAAAAGTGCAACCAAATAGGATAAGACCAAGGCTATGCACGAAATTTACATTACAGAATTTGGATGGGTAGTGTGAATGATCGATGTTGTGGAGCGAGGGAGGGGAAAATGCGAGCGTGGAGCACGTAGGTGATACCAGAACTGCCACTGTAGAAGACGAAACACTAGAAGATGTATCATCAAGAAACAAACGCTGATATGGGATAGGAGCACGGCACTGCCATTTTCACTGCACAAAATTTGGATAGTTAGTGTTAATGAATGGAGTTGTGGAGTGATGGTTGATGCAAGCACAAGGTGCTTGGGTAATACTAGGACCTCTAGTACAAGAGAAAAAGCATCTAATGGTATTTTACTGAGAGAATTGCACCATGAATTAGGACAGGGACAAGGCTATGCACCGTAGTTAACGGTACCAAGTGTAGGTAGGTCGTGTGAATGAAAACAATTGCGGATCTCAGGGGGTGACGCATGCACAGGTGGCATGTCTGATATCGGGACCACTGTTGCAACAAAGGTGACACTCGAGGATACTTCATTAAGAGAAAAGCACTATGACATAGGGCTGGACGAAGGCTACACTTTGGAGTTTATGGCACAGAATGAGGATGGGTATAATGAATGAATGAAACTGTGGAGCGTGAGGAGTGACGCAAGCATAGGGAACTACTTGATACTAGGACCATTGGTGTAGAAAAGGAAGCACCAAAGGGTATTTCAGTAAGAATAATGCACCATGATGTAGGGCAGGACGAAGAATACATGCAAAATTTTGCAACAAAGAACTTGGATGCGTAATGTGAATGAACACGATTGTGGAGCAGGTAGAGGAGGGACACGAGCATAGGGTATGTGGTTGCTACCATGACTGCCTATGTAACGAAGGAAGCACCAGAGGACGTTTTGTTGAGGGAAAATCATGGTGACGTAGTTTTGGACCAAGGCTATGCGCTGAAGTGTATCGCACAAAATATGGATGGATAGTGATTATGAACAAAAATATGGAGCGAGGGCATTACGCAAGCACGTAATTCTTCGGATGATTCCAGGATCGTCAATGAAAAGGAGGAAGCACCAATGGGAATTTCATGAAGAGAAACGTAGCATGAACTAGGGTACAACCAAGCCTATGCGCTAGAATTCATTACACATGGTTTGATGAGAAGTATGAACGAACAGAGTTCTGGAACGGGGGGGTGAAGCAAACACAAGATGCAGGGGTGATGCTAGGACCATTGGTGTAGCAAAGGAAGCACGGGAGTGTACCTCATAAAGAGAAACGTACTGTGACTTAGGGCAGCACCAAGGCTACTCGCAGGATTTGATGGTACAGAATTTGGATGGGTAGTGTGAATGAATGAAATTGTGGAATACGAGGTTGATAGATGCACAAGATGAATTTTTGATACCTGGACCACTCATACAGCTAAGGAAGCCTCAAAGGATGTTTTATGTAGAAAAACACACCATGACGTACATTGGGGCCAAGACTATCCACCGAAATCTACAGCATGGAATTCTAATAGATATTGTGAAAAAATGGAATTGTGGAACGTGAGGCTGACACAAACACGGGATGTGTGAGTGATGCACAGAATGCCAGTGATTGAAGAGTGTTTTATTGAGGGAAAATTACCATGACATAGAGTGGGACCAATGCTACATGCCAGATTTTACGCCACATAATTTTGATTGGTATTGTAAATGAATGGATTGTGGAGCAAGGGGATTCACACGAGCATTAGATGCATGGGTGATAGGTTGACTGTTAGTGTAGCGGAGAAAGCAATGTAAGGTGTTTTTTCAAGAGAAAATCCCTATGATGTAGGGTGGGACCAAATAACCGGCGTGTTTCTTAAAATTTCCTTTTTTGGGAGCCTTTTTAATTGTTTTTCTCTATCAAAATTGGGTTCTAATTTTTTTCGTCGTCTGTTGGCACTTGTCCATGATGGATATGAGAGTGCCAGAAAGTGACAAAAATAGGTTGCTCGATAAAAATCATCTGGCATGACAGTTGCATAGAGGATGTTTCACAGGTTCCAACACACTTTACCGAACTCAATACAGAGTCCGTTTGAGTGAGATATGGATTTCCAAAGTTTGGAGATCATGGGTCGGGTTCAAGTGATGACCTCAGCACTTTGAGCTCAAAAGGCGGCAGGATTATTGGCCAGGACGGTTGAGAGCGGCCTTCAAGGAGAAAAGGTGGCTGGAGGACCTCCAAGAGACTTCAAGGAAGGTGCAGACAATGATTGTTGGTCGTCCAAGTGGTGTGAGACATAATTCTCTTGTGTGACAAGGTGACTGCCGCTCATCCTGCTAGGACAGGAGAGTTTGCTAGAGGGTAGACTTTGACAGAGTGTATCTCAGTGCTCCCCAGGCTAAATGAGGCATATAAGGGCTTGTTAGAAAGCTGTGACAATTTAATTTCTCACTCAAGAGTTGATTCAGATATTCGCGTTCTCTGAAAACCTACTTTCGCTTCCGTAATTTCTGTCTGTGCAACCTGCAACTCCCTCTCACAAACAGTTGGTCCTGCCTAGGCGGCTCTTAGTGAGCCTGATCACCTTCCTGAGGGCTGCCCAGTTTCCATCAGTGGTATCAGAGCTAGAACAAGGCTTTGTCTCATCCTTGAGGCATTCCCTGCACCCTGTTTTGTGAGAGAGCCGTTTGTGGGCTGAACGTTGCACTACCATGGCGACATCCGCTTCTGTGGTGGCCGGCGTCAACAACGCCAAGTTTGAAGGCAAGAACTTCTTCAACTGGAGCAACAACATGAATATGGTGCTGATGGAGAAGGGTCTTTGGAGCCAGGTGGATGAGAAGGAGAAGGAACCAGAAGAAAGCTCCCTCTCCCCTGTCGAGGCCCGTACCTACCGCGAGAAGCATGACCGCGCCCTCGCAACCATCTACCTCCACCTCGCCGAACGACAGCAACTCCTCGTCCGTGGCATCCTCACACCAAAGGAGGTTTGGAAAAGACTTTAGTCCACTTATGCTTCCAATTCAATCCTCATGAACATGCAGTTGCATCGTCGCTTTCACACTGTGAAGATGGATGAGTCCGGATCCATGATTGACTACATCAACATGGTGAAGTCTGTCTCTGACCAGCTTGCTGCGATTGAGGACCCTGTCAAGGAGCGTGCGCTCATGCTAACCATCCTTTCTGGTCTTCCTAGCAGCTACACTCCTCTCATTGTTACCCTGGACCAGCGTGGCGACAAGCTCTCCCTCAATGATGTGGAGGAGAGCCTGATGTTTGAGTAGGAGCGGCGCAAGGGAGAAGAGGGCGGAAGCAGACTGGACGTCGCTCTTATCACCAACTCTGGTCATGGGGGTGGTGCTGCACCACCCAGGGGCAACGGCGGAGGAGGGAAGAAGAAGGGGAACTGCCACTACTGCAAGAAGCCGGGCCATTGGGCGCGCGAATGCCGGAAGAAGAAGGCAGACCTTGCGGCTGGAGTAGGAGCGGGGAAACAGTCCGACGCTTCCGTGAACGCCGCAGATTGGGAGAGTGGATTTGTGACAACCATCCGGGTCCTGCAAGCTCCGACAACACTGCCCTGTTTTCGATCATCGACTCGGGAGCCACACAACACATGACATGTCGCTGGGAGTGGTTCGTTGTCTACACCATCATTGAGCCTCGTCGGGTGTACATGGGGGACAACCATGTGCAAAATGGCGGTTGGGGAGGGTGAGATTGTGTTTTGTGCTTCCGTTGAGGGTAAGCACATGGAACGTCGTGTGAAGGGGGTGCTCCATGTTCCGGGACTGGCAGCTAACTTCCTCTCTGTCTCATCTCTCATCTTCGAAGGTATGCAGGTTTGCTTTGAGAATGGTGGTTGCACCATCTCTGCCCATGTAGGCTGTGTGCTTGCAAAAGCAAACAAGGAGGACGGTCTTTACCGCCTCTATGTGGCGTCGGAGAAGGAAGTCGACTCAGCGTTGGTGGCGAGAGAGGGAAAACACGACATCGGCCTGTGGCACCGCCGGCTCAGTCACATCGGCTTTGGCGCCATCATCTCCATGCAGTAGATGGTCCGTGGCCTGGAGCTTAAGGGGGTGAAGCAGCCTGGTGCATCGGCTTGTGAGAGTTGCATTGAAGGGAAGCAAGCCCGCGCTTCTTTCACGGGGGAAGGAAAGGGGGCGGCTGAGCTTCTCTCACTCGTTCACTCTGATTTGTGTGGTCCCATGCCATCACAGTCCTTGTCCGACAAGTTGTACTTTGTCACGTTCATTGATGACAAGTCGAGGACGACGTGGGTATCCTTCCTGGCTGGCAAGGATGAGTGCTTTGATGCTTTCAAGGTGTGGATTACTGCTGCACATAATGAGATTGGTAGGCGGTTGAAGGTGCTTCGCATCGACGGTGGAGGAGAGTACCTCTCCAACGACTTCCGCACCTTCCTCAAGCATCGTGGGATCAGGCACGAGGTCACCCCACCTGGAACACCGCAACTGAATGGTGTGGCTGAACACGCAAACCGCACACTCATGGAGCGTGTTCGCAACATGCTCAAAGAAGCGGAGCTCCCGCCAGCCTTTTGGGCGGAAGCGGTCAACACTGCCGTGTACCTGAAAAACCGGAGTCCCACGCGCGCTATGCTATTGATGACACCGGAGGAGGCGTGGACAGGACGCAAGCCAACAGTGACGCACCTGAAAGTCTTTGGGTGTGGCGTATTTGTGCACGTGCCTGCTGGCAACCGCAACAAGCTGGACGCAAAGTCGGTGAAGGCGGCCTTCCTCAGCTATGACACCATGGGATATCGCCTCTACAACCTCACTGCTCGCAAGATCATCCTCAGCCGCGACATCGTCTTTCAAGAGGACGTGAAGGGCTGGACATGGAGCCCTATGAATGCTGTTCCACTTGCTCCCGCACTTGTACCTGAAGTGGGAGAAGTTCCGGTAGCAGAAGAGGACGCTGCGGAAGATGGCGGTGACAGCGGCAACAACAAGGAGGTGGAGGGAGCTGAGAAGGAGAAGGAGCCGGTAGCGGAATCTGATGAGGAGAAGCAGCAAAGCAACGTACAGCAGCTGCCACGACGGTCCGCATGTCTCAACAAAGGTACACAAGACAGTGGGGGGCCGCTGAGGCGTCCGAGCGCCTCGCAAACAAACAGAGGCCGCTGGAGGAGCTGGTGAACCTGTGCACCGTTCCACCACAAACGGAGTCCTCTGACCTCGAGCTTCTCTTCCTCACAGTCACCGATGACCTAGCCACATTCGCTGAAGCCATGCGCAACGCCGAGGCGGCAGATTGGCATGCCGCAGCAGAGGAGGAGTATGGTGCGCTCATGAAGAACGGCACCTGGACCCTCGAGAAAGCTTCACATGGCAGCCAGGTGATCGGATGCTGGTGGATCTTCAGACGCAATCGTGGTACAAATGGTAAGGTGCTCGGGTACAAAGCACGGCTGGTTGCAAAGGGGTATGCGCAGACTGAGGGTGTGGATTACAATGAGACATTTGCACCTGTTGCAAAGTTCCCATCCATCCGAGCGATCCTCGCACTTGCTGTTTCTATGGACTAAGAGGTGCACCAAATGGATGTGACTTGTGCATTTCTGAATGGTGACCTCGAGGAGGATGTGTACATGGAGCAGCCAGAGGGGTATGTGTTGGAGGGAAAGGAGGATTTGGTGTGCAAGCTTGTGGAGGCCCTCTACGGCCTGAAGCAAGCCCCGCGAGCATGGTACCACAAGATGGATGAGCAGCTGGCTGGCCTTGGCTTTGTGCGCAGTGAAGCAGACCATGCTGTCTATGGGCGCACACAAGAGGCAAACCAGATCATCATCTGCTCATTTCATCTGACTCCANGAGGAGGATGTGTACATGGAGCAGCCAGAGGGGTATGTGTTGGAGGGAAAGGAGGATTTGGTGTGCAAGCTTGTGGAGGCCCTCTACGGCCTGAAGCAAGCCCCGCGAGCATGGTACCACAAGATGGATGAGCAGCTGGCTGGCCTTGGCTTTGTGCGCAGTGAAGCAGACCATGCTGTCTATGGGCGCACACAAGAGGCAAACCAGATCATCATCTGCTCATTTCATCTGACTCCAGGTCTCTTTTGGACGATGTGAAGCAGTCCCTTGTTGCCAAGTTCGACATGAAAGACATGGGAGAGCTCAGTTACTACCTTGGACTTCAGGTCAAGCGCGATCGGCAGCAGCAGACTTTGGAGTTGTCGCAGAGCATGTACGTGAGCGACATCATCAAGCACTTCAACATGGCAAGAGCGCGCAAAGCAACAACACCACTGGAAGTGGGAGCAAAGCTGAGCATGTCGCAGACTCCCCGCGGTATGCAAGAGAGCAGTCACATGGAAGCAGTGCCGTACCGAGTAGCAGTTGGAAGCCTCATGTATGCAGCAGTCGGCACGCGCCTCGACATCAGCCAAGCAGTGGGAGTGTTAAGCAAGTTTTGCGCGAATCCGGGCGAGCCGCATTGGGAGGCGGTCAAGCGCGTGCTGCGCTACCTCGACAGCAGCAGCAGCCTTAGCCTTACCTTCAATGGCAACAACAGTCCCATCCTCATCGGCTACAGTGACTCAGATTGGGGAGGTGACCTGGACACAAGGAGGTCAACCAGTGGGTTTGTGTTTGTGCTCGGGGGAGGTGCAATCAGTTGGAGGAGCAAGAAGCAAGAGTGAGTCACCCTCTCCTCCACCGAAGCAGAGTACATCGCCCTGAGTGAAGCAGCAAAGGAAGCCGTGTGGTTGCTTGAGCTGCTGCCAAGCCTTGGACAGCAGCAGACCACAGTGACCACCATCTACTATGGCAACATGAGCGCCATTGCTCTGACCAAGAACGTCAAATTTCACGCCCGCACCAAGCACATCGACCTGCGGTACCACTTCATCCGCGAGCTCGTGGCGAAGCAGGTGGTGCAGATCAAGTTCTGCCCTTCAAGCATGATGCTAGCAGACTTTCCGACCAAGCCGGTGGCAGCGCACCGCTTTCAGCAGCTGAGGGGACAGTGCGGACTTGTGTGATTTTTATTCTCGCAAAGTGGGAGAATGATGGATATGAAAGTGCCAGAAAGTGACAAAAATAGGTTGCTTGATAAAAATCATCTGGCATAACAGTTGCATAGAGGATGTTTCACAGGTTCCAACGCACTTTACGGAACATGATACGGAGTCCGTTTGAGTGAGATATGGATTTCCAAAGTTTGGAGATCATGGGTCGGGTTCAAGTGACGACCTGAGCACTTTGAGCTCAAGAGGCGGCAGGATTATTGGCCAGGACGGCTGAGAGCGGCCTTCAAGGAGAAAAGGCGGCTGGAGGACCTCCAAGAGACTTCAAGGAAGGTGCAGACNCGGAGTCCGTTTGAGTGAGATATGGATTTCCAAAGTTTGGAGATCATGGGTCGGGTTCAAGTGACGACCTGAGCACTTTGAGCTCAAAAGGCGGCAGGATTATTGGCCAGGACGGCTGAGAGCGGCCTTCAAGGAGAAAAGGCGGCTGGAGGACCTCCAAGAGACTTCAAGGAAGGTGCAGACAATGATTGTTGGTCGTCCAAGTGGTGTGACACATAATTCTCTTGTGTGACAAGGTGACTGCCGCTCATCCCGCTAGGACAGGAGAGTTTGCTAGAGGGTAGACTTTGACAGAGTGTATCTCAGTGCTCCGCAGGCCAAATGAGGCATATAAGGGCTTGTTAGAAAGCTGTGACAATTTACTTTCTCACTCAAGAGTCGATTCAGAAATTCTCATTCTATGAAAACCTACATTTGCTTTCGTAATTTCTGTCTGTGCAACCTGCAACTCCCTCTCACAAACAGTTGGTCCTGCCTAGGCGGCTCTTAGTGAGCCTGATCACCTTCCTGAGGGCTGCCCAGTTCGTTCAGTCCATAGTTCTGGAACTGTGAAATTCATCCACTCTTTCTCCCTAGACATTCTTATGAAATCAGAACTCATGCGGAACAATCAAACTTTGAAGTTTGAATACTCAAGCTCTAATCATGTCAAGCTTCTAATTTAAAATCCACATTCCTCTATATTTAGGCCTTGCATTCGCTCTCGCTTGCACCTCAAGATCCATATCAAACATGGGCTTCCAAGCAAATAACACGGCCAGACCCGAGATTTTCAGAAGTGATTCTCCCATTATCTAAATAGTTTATTAAGGAACCTATGGATGAATAAGAAATAATCATTGAGAACACATATAGATGACAGTGACGTATATGCCGTAGTCTACAAAATGGAATTTAGAAGGTTAGTATGAATTAACAAAACTGTGGAGCAAGAAGGGGTGACATGAACACGTTTCCACTACTACATCGCCGGTGTAGTAGTGGAAGCAAAAGAGTGTGTTTCACAAAGAGAAAATTATTTTGACGTAGGACAGGACCAAAACTATGTGTCAGAGTTTATGGAACATAATTTGGATGGATAGTGTGAATGAATGGAATTGTGGACCTGAGGTCAGGTGATGCAAGAAAAGGAGACATGGGTGATACCAAGACTACCTGTGTAGCATAGAAACCACTAGAGAGTGTTTCGTTGATAGAAAAGCACCGTGAAAGAGGGCAACACCAAGACAATAGGCCTGATTTTTTGACATGTAATATACATGGGTAGTGGTAATGAATGAAATCATGGAGCGGGGAGGGTGACAAGAGCGGAGGGTGTGTGGTTGATACCAAGAGCGCCGGTGTAGCCGAGGAAGTACCAAAGGGTGTTTGATTAAAAGAAAAGAAGTGTAACATAGAGCGGGACAAAGGATATGCATCTAAGGTTATGGCATAGAATTTGGATGGAAAGTGTGAATGAATTCAATTGTGGAGTGGAGGAATGTTGTGAGCATAGGATGTGTGGGTGATACTAGGACTCCAACTGTAGCAGATAAATCACCAAATGGTGTTGTTGGAGAAAAGTACCATGAATTGATAAGGGAAAAATTCTATGTACCAGAGCTCACAGCATGCTATTTGTATGGGTAGTGAAAATGAAAGTTTTTTGTACAGCGAGGGGGTGATACAAGCAAAGGGTGTGTAGATGATACGTGGAATGTCGGTGCAGCAGAGGAAGTTCCAAAGGTTGTTTCATACAAAGAAAAGTCATTTAGGACCAATCAGCCCTAATTCATACACACCATAACTAGTGCACACATCACTTCACCATACACAAGATGTTACTAAGAAATTTCCTTAAATTTCATTCCATAACAATGGAAGGTAGCAAGAAACTTCCTTCTCAGACATTTCTAGTGTTTCCATTCACACTTCACAAAGAGTCATCTCACCATGATTCTTCTTTCCAAGAAGTGTCATACAATTACATGGGGTATATTTACACAAGTAACATAATTAGTCCATATTTTTGTACAAGGCTTATGTCATTATTTGTAAGTAATGACAGAGTGTTTCAAACAAGGTTTGAAACATTCTTATGGGGAGGAAATGCAAGAGCCGGAGTTTTACATAGATAAAATAAACCATGAATTGTTTTACTTTTGTTAACCATAAAATGTATTTCTGGAAATTTAACGTCTGGAAATTCTTAACATACCTATTTACGGGTTTTATTAGGTGCCCTAGGCTCCGGATGACTTAGTTTCACAATGTAAAGTTTGCAGCTAGGACCGACCGAGAATAGTGATATCCGCAGACCTGTTTTCCAGGTTCGCTCCGCCCCCCCCCCCCCCCCCCCCCCCCCCCCCCCACCGACACCACATAGTGCACGTGGGGAGTGCATGAGGCGTTGCTCGCGTGTTCGCAGGCGTATTCGAATCAGTGAACAATTGTGTCTTTGCCCCACGAACGATCCACGAAAGTTTACCCATTGCACTTGTGTAGAAATCTCTACACTTCCACATGCACTCACACTATACACTAAAGTGGTGACGGGGGAGGAGGGGGTTGCCGACGATCGAGTGGTTCGCCATCAGAACACCATTTGATGATGGATTCCATAGTAATATTTTGGCTGAAACGGACCGACGTATACCCGGTCAGTCCATTAGGTTCATCGAAAGCACTCTGCTTATCAAGACACTACGATTACCGATTGAATTGTATCGACGGTTCACGAGAAATGCATAGACCTGTACACTTGTGTACATCTCGTCGTTCCTCATGCGATGTTTGTCGTCCACTTCCACCAACACTCGTCACATGCACTTC
>SZWC01000214.1:219679-237188 GCA_023375785.1 Penium margaritaceum | reverse complement strand
GGGGGGGGGGGGGGGGGGGGGGGAGGGGTGAGTGGGTAGGAGCGAACTTGTGCCATGTGTAATAACCTGTCGCTAGAGCGACAGGTTGACTTTTGTACCGCCGGTCGAGCGGCGGTCAACAGTGTGTCTTATAACATTCGTCGAAAACGGCCCAAACGACGCGCTTTAACTCGCGTTTGGTCCGGATCGACGTTTCGTACTGAGATACGCGACCTCCCGAAATACATTCATAACACTCTGTGTTTTAGTATTGACATATGTCATTTCTTCAATAAAGATGTCCAATTTAGCCGTTCATTGCCTAGGAAAGTTTAAAATAGAGGGATTTTCAGTAAAACTATGCCTCATTTGATAGATACTTCCCAAGGAAGTTTTTTCTCTTTTCTTTTTTTTTTCCCTATGCCTCATCTAATAGATACTTCCCAAGGATTTTTTCCTAACGACCACTCACAAAAAACAGTCAAAGCCATCATACACAAGTGTAAATCTCAATGTAAAACACAAAAACCCAACGACATACACTTCCCAACGTAACCCTCCTCCCCCTCCCTCACCTAAGCAATCTCAAACAAATCACTCAAACCATATACATAAGTACAAATTTTTACACATAGCCCATACATCTAACCATACACCTCCACGTACAATATCACCATACACTTTCTACCCCGACACCTCCCCTCTCTCCCCCATCCAATAGGCACCAAAAAAAATAAAAGAATCACTCAAACCAGTGTACAAAAGTATAGATTTCTACAGACTAACCCACACACTCATTGATGCACCTCCACGTACAATCTCCACATAATCTTACACCTCCACATGCACTCCCCCCACCCCCTCATATCCACCTTTACCTCTACCTACATGATTCAATGCACAAGTGGACACATACCTTCACAAAATGCAATAATTTTCATACACCTCCTCATGCACTCCCCACATACACTTTCACCCCAACCCCTAGCCCCCCAGCACACATTCCACCCATCCACCTCTTGTTCAACCCACAAAACAATAGTGTCCACCTTCCTAGAAACTTCCTAAAAACTGGACACCAGTAAACACAAGTGCACAATTGCACCCCCACCACAAACCTCTTTTGCACACCTCCTCAAACACAATCCACATGCACTTTCACCCCACACCCTCTCCACCCTCAACACTCATCTCTTGTAATCCACACCACAACGTACACCACTAAAGAAACACATGAGACACTAACTCACCATAACATACTCTAATTTCCAAACCCCCCTCCCCTCATACCTCAAGCCAGCTCTACCACGTCTTATTTGTACACTAGTGTTCCATTTCACCCACACCACACTCAACAATTCCTACACCTCCACATTCACTCCCCATATGCACTTTCACCAAACACCCCCCCCCCCTATCCACGTCAAGCTCAAACCACTTGAATCAAACACAAGTGTATTCTTTCAATCAGAAAATACTCAATCATCCATACACCTACTTATACACTCCCCACATACACTTTCAACCCAACCCTTCACCCCCCACTCCCCAGCCCCTCCCCCCCTTCAACCCCCTTACCCATTGCATCCATACAACTCTAACTCAACCCATACAACATGGTTAACTGGTTTCCACCTTCTTAGAAGCTTCCTAATACACCACTTTCCTACATACACACTTCTTCTAGTGTATAAAAGTCCTTCGATTAACTCTACCTCAGAAAAGTACCATGACATAGGGCAAGATGAAGGCTGCCCGCCAAATTTCACGGCACAAAATTTGGATGGGTATTATGAATGAGACAAATAGTGGAGCAGTCGGGTGACACAAGCACACGGTGCATGGGTGATAATAGGATCGCTTGTGCATTGAAGGAAGCATTGGAGAGTCTTGTTTCAAGAGAAAGGAACTGTGATGTAGGTCCCCAAAAAGGCTATACGTTGGAGTTTATGGCATGGAATTTGGATGGGTTGTGTGAGTGTACAGAAATGTGGAGGGCGTAGGATGACGTAAGCATGGGGTTCATGGGTGATACTCAGACCTGAGGTGTAGGCATTGACTACATGCTACCCATTTTGGCCAACCTGACCTTTTTGACCTCTATACAAGGACATAAAACTTCTAGATGAGAAAGGTTTAAATGCCAAAGATGATGGTCCTAAGAAGCCAACACCTCTTTCAATAACCTGACGACAGAAATCTTCTTTGTTGTGTGTTCATATCTCAAACATTTATGGCTTTCATGTGATTTACCATGGTGAGTCTGCAAATGATTCCTTAACAATGCTCCTAACAAAGTTTCAGAGAGATTGAGGCCAAATTTTGTCTTTCACGACAATGCATGCAAGTTGTACTCCTATAGCTTAGCAAGAGATCTTGAACTTATCGCAAAGTGGGGACTTCCTTGTTTTTGGATCCATTATGGACATATTGAGTCTTCCAAGTACACTTCCATATTTTATTTTTCTCCCAAAATTGGGTTCAATTTGTTTGGTTGTCTGTTGGCACTTGTCCATAGTTTTGGAACTCTGAAATTCATGCACTCTTCAACTCCCTAGACATCCTTATCAAAGCAAAACTCAAGAAAAACAATCAAACTTTGAATTTTGGATTATCAAGTTCTGATCATGTCAAGCTGCTACTGTCAAATCCATATCATTTCAAGTAATGAATCATTCTTTGAAGTGTCATTGTTTGAAGTCTTTCTCAGAATGGGGTCTTTGAAAAGTCTTGGTATACCCACATGCACACACAAAAAATATTCAGAGGCAAAAATTCCACTGAAAGAAAACTATTTGAGGCAACATCTTAGAAATATCAATTAAATTATCTCCATGTTACCACCAAAGAGTTGCCAAAACATTGTTATTGAGAAAGGTTTCTTGCGATTGCAATTCCAATTTCAGTTTAATCAATTCATTTCTAGAAGTCATGCACATAAACAAATGGGGTTAGAAAGGAAAACATCCGGAGGAGTGACATAAAGTGGACACCATCTATTACCCTCATTCGACTTGTTTTCAATGTGACCACATTGACGAGAGTTGCTATACCCTTGCTTGCACGGCATAATATAGAGTTCTTCAGGTAATGTTTGTATTTCACAATAATTATAATAATAATGATTTTTTAACACAAACTGAACTCACGATTTTCCTTTTGTGTCAAACAATATTCACCACACGCTCAATTCAGTGAAGTAAGCAGCTGCAGTCCATCATAAAACTTTAACCAACGTCTTTACACGCTGCAAAAATCTTTTCCATTATGTGGACTTGTTCCATTAGTTTCTTCTGCTGCACAAATTGTGGTTCTTCAATCATTTAATTAAGTTACATATTTCTTCTACAAATGAAAAACTACCCATGTGGGGTAGTTCTTCTACCCCACATGGTGGCACAAAGGGGGGAGCCTTTGTGAGTAGATTTTCTACAGGCGGTGCTTGGTGTGTGGGTTGCTTCCAAAAAGCATAAAATATATGGAACACCTGCATACACCATAAAGGAACCATAAAAACAAATCAATGGTAACAAAAAGTGTGAATGCAAACATCATCAAATTGTTTCGGCCGAGTCTTCAGTGTGTTGTCCATGTTATCATCGGTTTGAGTAGATTTTTACCCACTCAAACACAAAGTGTTAGGCACCGTGACATTATAAATTACTCGAGTGGATTCCCTTGCATTATACAATAGTGCATCAATGCAACAAAGTCATTTTGCACTACGTTGCTTCTTGATGTCTTCCCCGTTGATGCCACATAGCTTTGGGCAACCTTTGTGTGCTCTCCTCCCGCACAACTTTGACCACAAACTTGAAGGAAGGGCGTAGAATTCTAACACCCAAAACTTAGAATCAAAGAACCTACATCTCAAGCAACCTTAAAATCTCTTGAGAATAGAACTCCACTTCCCATACCTAAGTTTTGGCAAAACCGTTCATGCCAAATGTTGCTTCATTCTAGAATCCTTTTTTATGGTTTTAGCCTTCACCATTGCTAACGAAACGTGAATCATGACATTGGACTTGTTAGATGTCATCGCTCGAAGAACAATGGATATATGTGTTGCAACATACTTATGGATTGGCATCATAGAAAAGTAGGATTGTGACATTGTTTTGTGGCAACAGTTTAAGTTAATACTTCCTTACTTTCTTCTTTGCACACCCCTTCCTGTGTTTGTGAATCATTCTTATCATTTGTGCATGAATTATATGTGTTCGGACTAGAACAGACTTCCTATCCCTATCTCGGATGTATTTGTGCTCCAAATCTTTCTTAGACATGCTGAACATATTGAATATGGTTGGATTGATCACGATATATTGTTGTGGTGTTCGGACAAGAACACAATCCCTATCTATCACGCCAAAACAAGACTGAGTTTTAGGATGTGTTCACGTTGAAAAGGGTCATATTTGAGTGTCCGTAGTTGACATGCTTGTTGTTACACAAAATTAGTCCTTTGTTGCTATTTCATGTGATACATTTTTTGTACACTTGTTTTGCAAAACACCCATTTGTTTAGACACCTGATTGTTTGTCGCCCACTCCATTGGACACTCATTTTGTTAGTCATCAGTTTGTCAATAACCTACATCATTACATACCTCCTTGGTCTGAAACCAACTTTTCTTGAGATCTGTTAAGGTAGACACCTTCAAGGCGTGGGGTTTGTTCACTCGTAGTTGACATGCTTGTTGTTGCATTCAATTAGAGATATTATTTCCTATATATAAAAAGTAGGCATCCTCTTCATGTTTCATGGAGATTACAATTGTTTATCGAACCATTCCTTCCTATTTTGATCACTATGTTCCATAGATTGTGGCACATTCTTGTGATTTCTTATGATGATGAATGTGACTGTTTTCACCACCTAAGGGTTTTGGCTATGTAGAGCTGATTTACACCTTTCATATGTACCGGATAGACACCTCGTTTTTTCCCAACAGAACTGTGTTCATCAAATCCAGTATTTTTCTTCAACTTTTGAATGCCGCTTGTTTGTCGTTCAGACCACGTGCATTTACATACTAAGTGTTTGAGTGTTATGGTATTCGTCTTTCATCCGATTTCCCCTGTCTTCTGACTAGTTTCCACTATAGGATGCTTTTTGTGCGCACAGTCCATGCTTTTTGTTCCATGCTCCGACAATAGTGATGGCTTTCATTCATCCAACAATTTTAGGAAATCGGCGGACGCTGTTATTTTGTGCGAGAAACCGAGTTCAGTTGTATCTTCTATGTTGAATCTTGTGGTATGCGCCCATTATCATATCTCCCTTCTATTATGAATAGTTTCCATCATAAGATGCTCTGGTGCACATGAAGCCTGACTCTGTAAATATTATGTTGAAATGTCCTCAACCGCTAACTTCTAGCTGACATGATCTGCGGTTGCATGTCAACAACAAGTCTCAACTGTTACAGCACCTGAATCTACGGTTACAATATTCTCCCCACTTTTGAGAATGCTCTACATTGCTTGTGGAGGAGAAGCAGCCTGAGAGAGGTACGAACAAAGAGGCAGGGAAGCAGGATGGAGGCAAAGGGAAGCAGTTTGATTACACAGGATCTATCTTCCAGCTCTCAACTAAGCAGAGTGATGAGCTGGTCCGCTCCACCTATGTGTGGTACCTTGACAGTGGGTGCACTTTGCACAACACCCATGACAAGGCCAGCCTCCACGAGCTGGAACCCTGCTCCAAAGGCTTCGTCACGGTTTCAAACAAGCGGCAAGTGCCTGTTTTGGGCAAAGGAAGGATGACAGTGACTGGGTACGACTGTGCCCAGGTCAAGTTTGGGGACGTGTTGTACATACCTGAAATCGTGGTGAACCGCCTCTGAATTGGGCAACTGATGAAGAGAGGTGCTCCGATCGTCAGCAACGGACAACATGTCACCTTGAAGAGTCGTGAAGGCGAGACCTTCCCTGAAGGTCGCCTTCTTCCGCATGGCATGATAGAGCTGGACTTTGCAGCACCAACTCCAATGACAGGACCAAATACGCCCTTCGCAGCATTAAGTCTCCACTAGGTGACTGGCGCAGACCTCAGTTTGTGGCACAAACGACTTGGCCACATCAGCAACCAGACAGTATAGACAATGCACAAGAACGATCAAGTCAACGGTCTTTGTCTCAAGGATAGCAGCAGCAAGGATGCATCAGAACCTATTGAAGACTGTGTGCGGGCCAAATTACCACGACAGATGTTTGCTATGGCTACGAAGTGCGACGTCAGTCAGAAGCTGAAGCTGGTCCACACCGACATTTGTGGACCCCTACCAACGGCCACAGACTACGGAGGGCATCGCTACTTTCTTCTCTTTGTTGACGATGCTACTAGGATGGTGTAGAAATAACCTCTTCGTACAAGAGACAAAGCTCCAGCATGTTTCTCCAAGTGGCTCGGTATGGCCGAAAGGCAAAGCAACAGGAAACTACAGGTTTTACGCTCAGGTGGTGCTAGCGAGTACACCAGCACAGAGTTTTCCACGCAATTGGAGGATGTCGGCATCGTGTAGCAGTTCTCTACGCCATTCACTCTGTAGCAGAATGGCATGGCAGAGAGAGCAAACCCCACGATGCTAGAGACGCTAAAGTCGATACTGCTTGGTGCGCAGCTCGACAACTCGTGGTGGCCATTTGCACTGCGGCAAGCAGTATGGGTATACAACGGCATGCCACACGTGTCGCTACCAAGCATGACACCCTTCCAGGCATGGCACGATGACAAACCAGAAATCTACATTCTACGCACCTTTGGGTGCATGGCCCTGCTCCATGTCCCAAAGGAACATTGACGGAAGCTAGCAGATAAAGCAACCTGGGGTGTTTTCCTCGGCCAAAGTCCTAACATGAAGGGGTGGAAATTCTACGACATAGACTCCCATCGTATCATCACCAGGAGAGACGCTATCTTCTTTGACAACCTAACACACTCTGCTTGGGAGACTAAGCAGTCAAGTGAGATTGCTATACTCTAGACCTTCTACGACTCCTACGTGGAGACGCTAGAGGAGGGGGAAACTGACAGTGTGCCACTCACACTTTTTGATTTGGATAGGGTGGATGAGCAGCCGGTCGCCCCGCGTGTGACCCTCGACACTCGTGGGGACGAACGCATCACCACTGATCATGAGGCGCTCATAAAACCTCATGAAAAAACCGAGACCGTGAGCGTGCAAGATGGTGCGCATGCGATGGGGAAACCACATGATGGAGTTGCTCGGCATCCGAGACGCTTCACGCACCTCTTGTGACAGCAATTGCATCAAGAAGAGGAGCAAGAGATCAAAGAGTCAAACATGGCAATTACAGCTTGCTTCATCTACAAGGAAGCGGATGAAATCCTGGCAGACTTCACCACCACGTACCTTGTAGCTCTCGTCTCAACGAGCACGCTTCCACCAGAGCCAAAGACTCTGAAAGAAGCACTGCACGGTGAGAACGCTGTAGAATGGAAAGCAACACTTGACGTAGAGTAACAGAGTCTCATGGATCAAGGGACGTGGGAGCTCACAGAGCTTCCGTTTGGGTCCCGACCAGTGGGAGAGAAGTGGGTGTTTCGCGTCAAGACAAAAGCAGATGGGAGCATTGACAAGTTCAAGGCTCGCCTCGTGGCAAAGGGGTTCACGCAAGTTGAGGGGAAAGAATTTTTTGACACCTACACTCCCGTGAGCCGCTACACCACCGCCCGCATCATAGTGGCATTTACAGCACTCATGGACTACCAGGTGTAGCAGCTCGACGTTAAAACCGCCTTTCTACATAGCGAGATGGACACAACCGTCTACATCAAGCAACCTGAGGGCTACGACGACGGGAGTGGCAGAGTGTGCAAACTAGTGAAGAGTCTGTACGGACTGAAGAAAAGCCCCCTACTTTGGTACAGTAAGCTGCAATCAATGCTAGATTCTCTCGACTTTGAGCCTTCAGTATACGAAGATTGCCTCTTCCTACATCGGCCATCACCAGACACGAAGCCAGACTGCTACATGCTGGTCTACGTTGACAACCTCCTCATCATAGGTCCATCAGCAAAATTCATCAAGGCCACAGCAACGGCCATGGCAAAGGAATTCAATGTGGCACTCATGCCCAGCTTTGAGTTCTACCTGGGCATGAAAATCAAACGCGATCGTGAAGCGCATACGCTTCACCTGAGCCAGCAGACGTACGCTCGCAATGTTTGCGAGTAATTCAACGTTCCCGATCGACATGTACCAGCACCTATGTCACAACACAAGCTGACACATGAGGGACAGAGGGGGAGGAGCGAGACCGACTACCGCTGTAGAGTCGGATCGCTGATGCAAGCAGCAAGTTGTACACGGCTTGATCTACAGTCGTCGTGAGCAACTCTGCACACGGCAATGAGACTTCTACAGAGGTGGCGTGCAAGGAGCTCAATAGAGCTCTAGGCTACCTAAAAATGATAGGTGACACCAGCCTTGTTTTTGGAACGACAGAGAGCCTCGACCTCGAGTGTTATGTCAACGCCGATTTTGGGGGAACGGAGGAAGACCGTCGGAGTACAACAGGTTTTGTGTGCTTGCTTGGCAGAGCGGCAATGTCCTGGACTAGCAAGCGACAGAACCTCATCACACTCAGTTCAGCTGAAGCTGAGTACGTGGCAGCTAATTCAACTGCACAAGAGGTCACGTATCTCCGCAACCTCCTGGAGGACATCGGATTTGCTCAAACGCAGCCGACAAACATATTTGTCAACAACAAATCTACGATTGACCTCGCAAACTCGACAAAGTTTCAAGGCAGAATGAAGCACATCGACATTCGTGGACATTGGATTCATTCAAAGGTCAAAGACAGCACGATCCAACTCGTGCATGTGCTTGGCACAAAGCAAGCAGCCGACTTTCTGACAAAGAGTGTCCCGAAGGACGTTTTCTACAGATGCGCAGGGCAGTGCGGTCTCACATCCAACGCCCTCTCACAGTACGTGCGGAAGCGGCCGGTCATGGAGGGAACGCGGAAGTCGAACACACGCAGCTCCGTCATCGCACAAGCCTGCTTTATGCACACGGATCTCACGTGCTTTATGGTCCAAGAGACAACATCGACTGAACGAAAAAAATCTGAAGCAGCAAATCATCGTTCAACAAACCAACGTGGCTTTCGTGGACCACGAGATGGTGCGGGACGCTTTGCAAAAGCAACTCCAAAAGACAGTGCCACAGAATAGCATAATTTTTTCAGTCGCCTCCAGCTTATTAGAACAGCCCCAGCAACACCACAGTAGTTTGTCCCAGCTCAAGAGGAGTTGCAGTTCAAAAGCCTACTTCAGATTTCTTTTTTGACTGGAGGATCCGCCGGCGCATGAGAAATCCTGGCAGACAAAATGGGGCCTGTTGCAACTACAAAATTATGCTTCACCATTAAAAATGGTCGAGAGCAGCCTCTTGACCTCGCAAGAAAAAGACAAATTTGTCATGTAGCAAGCTCGTGAGCTGCCGGAGCAGGTGGCGCGAACAGCACAGCTAGCGCGGCTGTGTCGTTGGAACAGCCGCGTTGAGGAAGGAAAGCCAAGCGAGCAGGCAGAGCAGCTGACGCAGCCATCGCAGCTAGTGCGGCTACGAGATCGGAACAGCCCGAGCCAGGTCAGGGGGCTGCCGAGCGAACAGCCGGAGGAGCTGGCGCAACCCTCGCGGCCAGCGCGGCTGCAAGGTCAGAACAACCATGGTCAAGAACAGGGGGCGAGCGAGCAACAGAGGGAGAAATGAAAAAAGAAAAAAAAACAGCGAGGAAGGGGTGAGCGAGCAGCCATGGATGTCGCGGCCGCTCGCAAAGCTGCCTCCTTGTCGCTGATGTCAGCGCTCAAGGGGGAGCGAGGTGAGGGCCCGCTTGCTTAGCGGGGCCAGCGCGCAAGCGCGAATTCCATCAGTTGCAGCGGCGGTGAGCAACCTGGCGCATAAGGAAAAAAAGCGAGCGAACAAGAGAGGGGAGGGTGCGCAAGATGCCTCCTCGATCTCGCGGCTGCGTCCTTCCCTCCTTCGCGAACTTGCGGCAGACACTCTCTGATTAGCAATTGGCATGGCCAATTTCACGAGAGAGAGAGAGAGAGAGAGAGAGAGAGAGAGAGATGTTGTCGTCAGAATGCAAAAGGAAAAGGAAGGGGGCAGGAGAAGAAAATAACTACCTCGTTGAAGGAGAGCGACAGAACGGGGCCTCCTCTTCACTCGCGAAATTGGAAGCCGTGCCCCAGATTCGCTGGAAACAGATGCGAGCGACCACCACGGAAAAATTGATTAAGAACGACAGTTTCCAGTCGACAAGTCGCAGAGAGCAAGGACTGAAACGGGTCTGTCAATAGGAGAGGAACAGAACAGCGGCTGTTACTGCTACAGACAAGCTGCTCGCAACTGAAAAGGGCAAGGACGACCTTCAGAACGTCCAGGGCGACTTTTGTACTGATCCAGCGACTAGAATGTCAACGGACAACCCAGAAATCGTTTTTCTCGAAGATTGACCCACTCCAGAAGAGCGACACGGGTGCAAGAAGGAGCCCGAGGGGTCAAACCAACATGCGCACCTTCAGCTCCATGAAGAACCACGCGAGTTGCTTTTGCATGAAGTAAGCGAGAATTTTCTGGAGTGGCTTGAACCCGACCCGAACATTTTTGGGTATGACAGCTTGCAGAAATCACTTGCCGAAAGTCCTAAAATAGGTCAGGAAGTGACCCCGACCCCCAGTCAAGAGGGAATAACTTTTTTCTCGGGTACAGAAGCTGATATTGAAAGTTTTCCAGATTTTCTACTCAGCGAAGAGGACACTTCACTCCATTTCCTCAACGCAGATTTCGAGGAGTCACTTGAGGAATTGTTTGGGAGCCCGCAGGAGTTACACGGATTACACCACCGGTGCACCAATCGAGGGGGAGTGTTGAGAGGTGCAATTACTGCGCTGGTGTCAAGCTTTGATATGGTGAAGATGGCACTACATTCGGAGCACTGTATGAAAAGTTACGGATTTTAGGTGAATTCCTGGGACCACGCCTACTGGGAATTCTCTCCTGCACAGGCCAGGTGAATTCTGGCAACGAGCCCTGAAGCAATCTAAAGGGCCTGGTGTATAATATAGTGTGTTGGCATGCGCAAGGGGGTTGCGCATGCCTCTAATTAGCTCTGGGAGGGAGGGGAGCTACCTATTGCGCAGCACTGCACAACTACCCTGGTCAGGGAGTCCTCTAGCTGAGTGGACAGGAATCATGCACCCTGAGCATGAGGCGTACACTCCATCATCAGCCACATGCATGAAGCCTGGTCCTTTCTACCTGCATGGGCTAATCTGGTACAAGCTTCAGGAGGCTCCTGATCAATGGATCTGATGCAACAGCATGGGACGATCAACGATCGTCAGAGAAAAGCCTATAGAGCAAGTAACCTCCTGGGGAAGCTGCACCTGAACACCTGATGAAGCTTCCTCAACGATGAAGCTTCTCCCTGAATCCAGAGGGATGTCAGCAACAACTGTCACCTACAGGAAGCTTCGCCTGGAAGGAAGCTTCCCCAAGAGGCAACAGACCTGAACCACCTGAAGGAAGATTCTCCTTCAGGTGGTCAAATTGCCAGGTCCACAGGTATAAAAGGGGAAGCTCCTCTTAGTTCAGATCTATCTCAGTATCTCAGCATTCTTCAAGCACTCAGCCCTGCTCAAGCCTCTGACTCTGGAGCTCAAGACCAAGACTCTGCTGGAGATCCCTTCAAGGCCCTTATAAGCCTGGCAAGGCCTGCCAGCCTGGGTGGAGGCTACCCTGGGGGCCCAGTCAACCTGGAGACTACGCCAAGACCCTTGTCACGATGGCCTACAAGGCCTAGCAAGGTGTTGCCCCTCCGTGGGCAAGGAGCTGTGCTAGCCTAGCTTGCCTAGGATTTTCCATGTACCATACTTTTACATTGTATCAATCAAGATTTCAGTCCAGATTTCCCAGCCCTTGCCCTGCTATTGTAGATGCTACGCTACTGATCACCCAAAGATCCTACCAGCAAGGGTCCTAGCCTTTGCTGTCTGACTCACAAAATCAACACTTGTTTCCTCATACAAAATAAAAGTGGGATTGTGACATGGTTTTGTGACAAAAATTGAAGTTAATACTTCCTTACTTTCTTCTTTGCACACCCCTTCCTGAGTTTGTGAATCATTCTTATCATTTATGCATGAATTATATGTGTTTGGACTAGAACAGACTTCCTATCCCTATCTCGGATGTATTTGTGCTCCAAATCTTTCTAAGACATGCTGAACATATTGAATATGGTTGGATTGATCACGAGATATTATTGTGGTGTTCGGACAAGAACAAAATCCCTATGTCTCTCGCCAAAACAAGAACGAGTTTTAGGATGTGTTCACGATGAAAGGGGTCATATTTGTGTGCCCGTAGTTGACATTCTTGTTGTTACACAAAATTAGTCCATTGTTGCTATTTCATGTGATACATGTTTTTGAAACTTGTTTTGCAAAACACCAACTTGTTTAGACACCTGATTGTTTGTCACCCACCCCATTGGAAAACTATTTTGTTAGTCATCAGTTTGTCAATAACCTATAGCATTACATACCTCTTTGGTTAGAAACCGACATTTCTTGAGATCTGTTCAGGTAGACACCTTCAAGGCTTGGGGTTCGTTCACTCGTAGTTGACATGCTTGTTGTTACACTAAATTAGAGATAGTATTTCCTATCTAGAAAAGTAGGCATCCTCTTCATGTTTCATGGAGATGAAAAATGTTGATCGAACCATTCCTTTCTATTTTGATCACAATGTTCCATGGATTGTGGCACATTCTTGTGATTTCTTATGATGATGAATGTGACTGTTTTCACCACCTAAGGGTTTTGGCTATGTAGAGCTGATTTACACCTTTCATATGTACCGGATAGAAACCTCGTTTTTTCCCAACAGAACTGCGTTCATCAAATCCAGTATTTTTCTTCAACTTTTGCATGCCGCTTGTTTGTCGTTCAGACCAGGTGCATTTACATACTAAGTGTTTGAGTGTTATGGTATTTGTCTTTCATCCAATTTCCTCTGTCTTCTGACTAGTTTCCACTATAGGATGCTTTTTGTGCGCACAGTCATAGGACAAATCTCTGTTCCATGCTCTGACAATAGTGATGGCTTTCATTCATCCAACAATTTTAGGAAATCGACGGACGCTGTTATTTTGTGCGAGAAACCGAGTTCAGTTGTATCTTCTATGTTGAATCTTGTGGTATGTGCCCATTATCATATCTCCCTTCTACTATGAATAGTTTCCATCATAAGATGCTTTGGTGCACATGAAGCCCGACTTTGTAAATGTTATGTTGAAATTTCTTCAACCGCTAACTTCTAGCTGACATGATCAACTGTTACAGCACCTGAATCTACGGTTACAATATTTTCCCCACTTTCGGGAAAACTCTACATTGCCTCTAGAGGAGACAGGATGAGGCTACATAACCAGGAAGCATGTCAGGACCCACGTGACGGTCAAAGTCATGTGGGTACTACTTGTTTTTTCTTCTTACCAAAGTAGGTTTCTTTATTTTATGCAAATGGAAAGTCCTGTTTGGTGAAACGAAACAAGAAATTTTCTGTTGAAAAAAAACGGATTTCTATTCTATGGGATAAACTAGGAATTGCTAAACTATGGACGAAAGACAAAATTTCCATTGACGGAAACGGCTTTCTCTGTTTCGTCATGCAAAGCAGACTTTTATTGTCAGTTTTGATCAACAAAACGAGAAAAACCTTTTTTTCCCAGTAGTTTCCACATGGTAGCTTCTTAAAAGCTTTCGTTAATTGCCAAGTGAGCCATGTTTGTTGAGTTTTACAACCACATATGATTCCATAATTTTCCCTCTGCAAAACTATAAAGCAAACCGCCGATTGAACACAAAGTTATGTTTGTGTTCTGGTTCCATTCGTGGATCTTTACCATTGGCTCCTCGCGCCGGGCGTGAGGAGCCGATGTGGGGAGTTTGGGGTACTGTTCGTAGTTGTACATCTCCCCAGCCACTTACTCTCCGCGAAATTTTACGGAGAGCTTGTGGCTGAGGAGGTCACAACTAGAACCCCCAGCCAAACGTTTTCTGTACCTCACACTTTCCTTTATAGTTTTTTGTCACAAACTTTTCAAACCAAGTTAGGTGAACCGGGTTTGAAAAGCTACCCAGCGTGGCAATGTGCTACGTCGCCACGTGGCCACTTTTGGTCGCCGAGGAATAAGAACAAAATGGAAATACTGCTTTCGTTTCGAACAAAGCGAGGAACCTCACTTTGTTCGAACATAAAAAAAATCAAGCTCCGCCAATTGTCGACGACAATAAGAGCATATCCATTTTGTTTCTGCAAAAAATCTATTTTGTAACAGAACGAAGACGGTAACTCTCTTTTGTACAGAACGCGGTCGATATCCTGTTTTCAGAAAATAATTTTTCTTTCTATGCTGCTTCGCGCTTTCCATGACCACGTGGGTTATAATTGCTTTACAGCAAGGTTACTCGCTCATGTCTCGTGTGGGAGGTTCACGATTGTGAATGGTAGAGCACTAGGGTTGACCCTCTAGAACATCTAGATGCTGATATAGAACATTCATGGTCATCATGCCTTCAGAATAAGGTTGCTTGCTAATGTCTCCTCGATCCATGAAACCAGGGAAGGCAAACTGCGGTGTTGTGTACCGGCGGTACACAATACCGCGGTTTTTGGTCAAATTTTAGTACCTTACCGCAATATCCGTGCTCTTGCGGACAGTACCGCGGTACAGTTTATTTTTTGGGTCGTTACTCAGCGGTAATCACGTCATACCGTGATTACCACGGTATTTTGAACATTTGTCGGATATTCGACCCCATTGTGTCGCTTTCACGCCCAGATCGATTTTTTCATGGCATCCCCATCGTACATCCGTTGCGTCCGCAAGTATCAGCGAGCTTTTCTTGTCCTTTGGGTCTGAAAGCTTGGAGAGTAACGCGGTACGGTACCGTCGTACCGTACTGTGTTACAACTACGGTATTTCAGGAGGTTAGTACCGATACCGTACGGGTACCGTCAAAGAAATACCGTACCGCACTATGCATCATACCGTGGTGAAATATCGCAGCAACGCGCGTTATCAGTAGTACCGCCGCCATCCCTGCTTGAAACATTCGGCGTTGCGCTATTTCCCAGAAACGATGTATCATCTTCTAACAGGAGGACCTGTTTGTTTGCATCCACCAATTCTGACGTCTGGCATCCTAAGAGGCCACAACGTAACTTAAATTAAAGCGCGAAGCTGCGAGGTCGTCGGCCTAGACCAGTGCCTCCAACTAGTGCTCAATGTCGATCGTCATTCGCACTGAGGACCAAGCGATGAGGATTTAGGGCGCGGCTGGTAAACGCTGGAAATCGACGCCAACAACGATTTCCAGTGAAACAGCATCCAACAATGATACATCGTGGGAAATAGTGTGCTCGTGTCCTAGGACACGAACACGGGTTTGCGTTGGTCGGCAAGCCGACTGAGAAGATGGAGCAGGTCCTCGCATAGCCACCGCGCGAGTAGAGCACACGTTCTGGTTAAATTACAACCCTAAAAAGGAAACTGGTGTTTGCATATCCAACATTAATACCAGAAGTTCCAAAACGATTTCAGTATCCCACAAAGGAAGTGCAAGTTTCATGTGGAAAACAACCAAACTCGGGAGGTTTAAATGGCGATCCTCAATACAATTGAACTACTGTTTAAGCAACTTGGGCATTCTGTGTGCGAACGCCTCTCCCGTCATGCGCGAGTAGACCCAACTGTGTGGGTCAATGTTCTAGCCGGAAGATACTATGTACATCCTAGCTGTTCGATGACATGAAGAGGCAATTCCGCGGTTTCATCGGTAAGGTAGAGGCATGCGGACTTCCTGCCGGTATCCAAAGTCCGCTGAGAGAATGAACAATACAGGCCAAGCCATGACAGAACCTAGTTCGGTCTCCTTAGGTCCTGTACTCAGTCCATTAGTCGCCGGAACAGACAGCTGTTGCGTTCCATTTACCGACCTGTCTTCTTATACATCGTTTTTAGAAAGTGAGAAGGAAATACGTATATTGTGACCTGAAAGTGAGTGGTCTGGACACCTGCTCGGCGTCGAACGCGCAGGATTGAGTCGTAACATGCTCGTCTCCGGCTGGAGACATTGGCGCGGATGAAGGCCAAGGACAAGCACGCATCAAGGCTTGGCGATTTGCAAGCATGTCGCTAAGGGTGACAAGAAACAAAACATTTTGCACCATTTTCCCTGAACGATGTTGCCTGGCCAGAAGAGCCATCCCTGGATATGATGTGGATTTGAGCATGACAACTCTCATCGTGGACGGTGGAGACGGTGGAGTCATTCATTCCGCCCCCTCCCACAACCCCACTTCCCCAAACATCCCACCACACGGACATGTTTTGAGGTGTGTGCGACTCCACCCACGAACAAGTCCTTAGCAAGGTCAAATATCGTTTGAGCCTCCTCGTCCAGAATCGTGTATGATCGAGCTGGCGCGAGTACTTGCGCTTGCGCGCGGAAGCGCTCCGTTCCTGAGGAAAACCCGGCATGGTGGCGCACGTCGGCCACAGCTGCGCCCACGGGGAAGGAAGGGTAAGGTGTCTCTCGCCAAGGGAATTTGTAGCAAAGATCGCGTCGCGTTGGGGGAAAGAGGGGACACGACTGCTCATTCTGTCGCACCGCTTATCCTCCAGCCACCATAATTACCTCGTCCGCGTACTTGTCATCAGTCATCATCATCCACACCAAAGAGAATTTGCAACAGCCCTCGTCGGCATACTCGCCCTCACCTACGCCGGTGTACCCCAACCACTCCCACAATGGCGTTCCGCTTCGCGCTCATATCGGCACTGCTGTTGCTCTCCGCCTTCGGTGAGTGTCGGTCAACCTGAAGCCATCATTTCCCATTTTGAGCCTTTTGCTAGCCACGTCAGGCCACAACAGTCTCTGAATCGCAGTCTTCCCGTGCCATTGGTCCGACCCCGTCGACTGTCACGCGTTCCGACATGTCGGTTTTGGTGGATTGGTGTCATCTGCCGGTTTCCTGTCCTCTGACGTCTTGCTGTGGCCCTGTTTCCCCGCCGATGACTTGTCGTTCATCCAGGGCTCCTCTAGGGCCTCCTCCTACAGTCTGCCGCTTCCGATTCCCGATTTCATTCTCATGAAAGAGCAATGCATCCCATCGCATCGCATCGCTCGCCGTGCCGTGCAGGTGCCCATGCTGCCCAGAAGATCACGGTGATCAAGGACCTTCCCAACGGCAATGTGGTGCGTCATCTTCTTGAAACCCGTCTGGTAGAATGTGAAAGTGTCAGGACGTGCTCTTTCTGCAGATATCTTGCATAACTCGACGTCAACAGAGAATGTTTAGTTGCTATTCAGTGGCCCAGCATTTGAGGACCGTTTTGAAGGGACCCTGGCGGTGGCTTCACGTTGCAAACGACGGCGTCTCTCTCCCTCTCTCTCTCTCTCTCTCTCTCTCTCTCTCTCTCT
>SZWC01000214.1:151342-219528 GCA_023375785.1 Penium margaritaceum | reverse complement strand
CTCTCCCTCTCTCTCTCTCCCCCCCCCTCTCTCTCTCTCTCTCCCTCTCTCTCTCTCTCTCTCCCTCTCTCTCCCTCTCCTTCTCTCTCCCTCTCTGTCTCCATCTCCCTCTCCCTCTCCCCCTATTTTTCCCTCCATCCTCTCTTTGAATCTCATGACATCTTACCGAGCCGCACTCTCGTTTGCCGCTCCCGATGGCCGTGCTGGACAACGACGTGGATTAAGACAAGCTAGGCCTCACCTTTGGAAGCATGTGTTTCATGGCTTCCGTTGTGCTGCTTTGTGCTCCAAATCTGCGTGTGCTATTTTGTGCTCTCTTGTGCTGACTGCAGACTCGCTATGACAAGGCTGGAAACACAATCAGCTCTGCTCTCCGGGCCGGCGAAACCTTTGTGTCGGTCTCCGACCTCCTCAACGTCAAGAACAAGAAGGTGAGAAGCTACTAGCCTTTGATACATCATTCAGCCCCCCCCCCCCTCCTCTCTACAGGCATTTTATAGTGCTCGCAATAGTGCAGACGTGAGGTCTCAACGTTGCGCATCCTGCGTTCACTCACAAGAAAAGAAGTGAATGGTGTCGTGTGCCAAGGTTATCCTCTCTTCCTGGCTTGGTGACGGGCGCAGTTGTTGCGCAGGACTGATGCGTGGTTAGTTCTTGCTGTTTGAGGTTAGACCGCACTGACCAGCTCGTCCGCTTTGTGCTTGTCCTCGTGTGTGTTGGTGTACATGTGCGCGCTTGTCCAGGTGGGCATTGTTGCCGTCAACCTTGCCTACTCGGCGTACATGAGGGCCATCATCACGATTGTGTTTGAGTGGAAAACGGGGAGCATCACCGTCGTCGGTCTGTACTCGGACAGCAAGAAGTTCCAGACGCTGGCGGTTGTTGGTGGCACTGGCGCGTTTGTGAATGCCGGTGGCTATGTCATCCAGACGGACATTGTTACTCCTGACTTCCGCAGGCTTGGAGCCAAGTACGAGTTTTACCTCGAGTAGAAAGGATTTGTAAACGGCGGTGCAGGAGTTCTTTGGGGCTTTGGGCAAATAAATGGCTGTAACTTCAGTTCTGTGCTTGATGTACTTGGCAATGGATGATTTCAACCATGATTATGAACCGTTTGCATGAATTTTGTCCTCAGAAACGAAGCCCACTTGCAGTCCCCTACCTGAAAGCATGTGTACTCCCAACCTTGTATGACGAGAATGATGTCCATAATGCGTGATGGATATCCTTCCTTAAAGCGCACACATGGAAGAACATTATTGAGAATGCCTATGCCTTGGATGTTGATGGATCACTTCGTTAAGGAAGAAGCATGGCACTTCTGTGACATCAGAAGTTGGTGTGGCATATCAGCAATAGCCATTTCCTACACAATGTGCACCATTTGTGCCCCTCACATGGAATTTCACTGGCTTGTATGGCCTGTAAGTGTGCAAAAGATTTGTGTGCAGATCAGGACTGGTAGCCGTACTACCAACTCTGCAGTATGGTACGGTATCATTACTAACCTGCCAAGGTTCCCTTCAGTAATACCGATACATTGTACTGCGGTAAAAAAAAAAAAAGACCTCTCCCTCCTATGGTGCCTTTGACCGTAGGGCGTCAAGATCGTTTTGTGTCTGTGCGTCTAACATTCTGAAGAATGAGAGGTTTTCAATTTCTAGAGAATTTCTCTTACATAAAGTGTCTGCATTTTAGTTCAAAATTTGTTATTGAAGGTCAAGATTAGATAAACAAAACCGTATTGAACTTCCGGGAAGCTACGAGAGGGAGACTATGGTATTCGTTACTGCTCTGGTACACATAGACCGCAAGAGGCCGGCAAGGCATGTACGATGAAAATGCAAACCATGATTGGATCGTGTCGTCATGACCAGCAACAGCGGCAGCACACAATCATCATTACCATCACAGTCACAATCATTTTCATATCAACGATATCATCACCATCAGCATCAGCATCACGGTCATCACCGACATCAACACCACCGCCTCTGCCACGGCTGCCGCCGACACCACCACCACCACCACGCCCACTACCACCACTACCACCACCACCACCACCACCACCACCACCACCGCCACCACCACCACCACCACCACCGCCACCGGCATGGAAACATGCCGGTCAGAAGGAGAAGGAACCAACAGAAAGCTCCCTCTCTCCCGGCGAGGCCCGTACCTACCGCGAGAAGCGTGACTGTGGCCTCGCAACCATCTACCTCCACCTCGCCGAACCGCAGTAACTCCTTATCTGTGGCATCCTCACGACAAAGGAGGTTTGAAAAAGGCTTGAGTCCACTTATTCTTCCAAGTCAATCCTCATGAAAATGCAGCTGCATTGTCGCTTTCACATTGTGAAGATGGATGAGTCTGGATCCATGATTGACTACATCAACATGGTGAAGTCTCTCTCTGACCAGCTTGCTGCGATTGAGGACCCTGTCAAGGAGCGTGTGCTCATGCTAACCATCCTCTCTGGCCTTCCTAGCAGTTATACTCCTCTCATTGTTGCCCTGGACCAGCGCGGTGACAAGCTCTCCCTCAATGATGTGGAGGAGAGCCTGCTGTTTGAGGAGGAGCGGCGCAAGGGAGAGGAGGGCAGAAACAGACTGGACATCGCTCTCATCACCAACTCTGGTCATGGGGGTGGTGCTGCACCAACCAGGGGCAACCGCGGAGGAGGAAAGAAGAAGGGGAACTGCCACTACTACAATAATTCGGGCCATTCGGCGCGTGAATGGCAGAAGAAGAAGGCGGACCTTGTGGCTTGAGTGGGAGCGGGAAAGGATTCCAACGCTTCCACGTACACAACAGATTGAGAGAATGCATTTGTGACCACTTTCTGAGTCTTGCACGTCTCTAACAACACCGTCTTGTTTTGGATCATCGACTCGGGAGCCACGCGGCACATGACGTGTTGCCGTGAGTGGTTCATCGTCTACACTCCCATCGAGCTTCGTCGGGTGTGCATTGGGGACAATCATTTGCAAATGGCGGTTGGGGAGGGTGAGATTATGTTTTGTGCTTCCGTTGAGGGTAAGCTCGTGGAACGTCGTGTGAAGGGGGTGCTCCATGTTTCGGGGCTGGCAGCTAACCTCCTCTCTGTCTCATCTCTCATCTCCGAAGGCATGCAGGTTTGCTTTGAGAATGGTGGCTGCACCATCTCTGCCCGTGCAGGCTGTGTGCTTGCAAAAGCAAACAGGGAGGATGGCCTTTACCGCCTGTACCTGGCGTCGGAGAAGGAAGCCAACTCAGCGTTGGCGACGAGAGAGGGACAACACGACATCGTCATGTGGCACCGCCGGCTCGGTCACCTCGGCTTTGGCGCCATCATCTCCATGCAAGAGATGGTCCATGGCCTGGAGCTCATGGGGGCGAAGTAGCCTGGTGCATCGGTTTGTGAGAGCTGCTTTGAAGGGAAGCAAGCCCGTGCTCCTTTCATGGGGGAAGGGAAGGGGGCGGCTGAACTTCTCTCACTCATTCATTCTGATTTGTGCGGTCTTATGCCATCACAGTTGTTGTCTGGCAAGTTGTACTTTGTCACGTTCATTGATGAAAAAACGAGGAAGACGTGGGTGTCTTTCTTGGCTGGCAAGGATGAGTGCTTTGATGCTTTCCAGGTGTGAATTACTACTACATAGAATGAGAGTGGCAGGCGGTTGAAGGTGTTTCGCACTGATGGTGGAGGAGAGTACCTCTCCAATGACTTCCGCGCCTTCCTCAAGCGTCACGGGATCAAGCACGAGGTCATCCCACCTGGAACACCGCAGCTGAACGGCGTGGCTGAACGCGCAAACTGCACACTCATGGAGCGTATTTGCACCATGCTCCAAGGCACGGAGCTCCCACCAACCTTCTGGGTGGAAGCGGTCAACACTGCCGTGTATCTGAAAAACCGGAGTGCCACGTACGCCATGCCGCTGATGACACCGGAGGAGGCGTGGACGGGACGCAAGCCAATAGTGACGCACCTGAAAGTCTTTGCGTGTGGCACATTTATGCACGTGCCTCCCAACAGCCGTAACAAGCTAGACGCAAAGTCAGTGAAGGCCGACTTCCTTGGCTACGACACCATGGGATACCGCCTCTACAACCTCGCTGCACGTAAGATCATCCGCAGCCGTGACGTGGTCTTTCAATAGGACGTGAAGTGCTGGACTTGGAGACCTATGTCTGCAGTTCCACTTACTCCCGTACTTGTACCAGAAGTGGGAGAAGTTCTGGCAGCAGAAGAGGACGGTGCCGAAGATGGCGGTGACAACGGTAACGACAAGGAGGTAGAGGTAGCTGAGAAGGAGAAGGAGCCAGTAGCCGAATCTGATGAGGAGGAGCAACAAAGCAACATACAGCAGCTGCCACGATGACGCGCACGCATCAACAAAGGTGCAAAGGAGAGTGGGGATCCGCTGAGGCGATACGTGCGCCTTGAAAGCAGACACAGGCCGATGGGGGAGCTGGTGAACCTGTACATCGTTCCACCACCAACGCAGTCGTCTGACCTTGAGCTTCTCATCCTCATAGTCACCGATGACCCAGCCACATTCGCTGAAGCCATGCGCAGCGCCAAGGCGGCAGATTGGCGCGCCGCAGCAGACGAGGAGTATGGTGCGCTTATGAAAAACGGCATCTAGATCCTCGAGGAAGCTCCACGTGGCAGCCGGGTGATTGGGTGCCGGTGGATCTTCAGGTGCAAGCGTGGTGTGGATGGTAAGGTGCTCAGGTACAAAGCACGGTTGGTTATAAAGGGGTATGCACAAACTGAGGGTGTGGATTACAATGAGACATTTGCACCTGTCACAAAGTTCCCATCCATCCGAGCGATCCTCGCTCTTGCTGCTGCTACGGACTGAGAGGTGCACCAAATGGATGTGACTTGTGCATTTCTTAATGGTGACCTTGAGGAGGATGTATACACGGAGCAACCAGAGGGGTATGTGGTGGAGGGAAAGGAGGATTTGGTGTGCAAGCTTGTGAAGGCCTTCTACGGCCTGAAGCAAGCCCCCCGAGCATCGTACCACAAGATGGATGAGCAGCTGGCTGGCCTTGGCTTTGTGCGCAGTGAAGCTGACCATGCAGTCTATGGGCACATGCAAGAGGCAAGCCAGGTCATCATCTTGCTCTATGTTGATGATCTGCTCATTGCATCAGACTCCAAGTCTCTTTAGGACGATGTGAAGCAGTCCCTTGTTGCCAGGTTCGACATGAAAGACATGGGAGAGCTCAACTACTACCTTAGCCTTCAGATCAAGCACGACCAGCAGCATCTGACTTTGGAGTTGTCGCAGAGCACGTACGTGAGTGACATCGTCAAGCGCTTCAACATGGCAGGAGCGCGCAAGGCCGCAATACCGGTGGAAGTGGGAGTGAAGCTCAGCAGGATGCAGACTCCCCACGGCATGTAAGAGAACAGCCACATGGAAGCAGTGTCGTACCAAGCAGCAGTTGGGAGCATCATGTACGCAGCAGTCGGCACACGCCTCAACATCAGCCAAGCAGTGGGAGTGCTGAGCAAGTTTTGCGCGAATCCGGGCGTGCCGCATTGGGAGGCAGTCAAACGCATGCTGCGCTACCTTGACAGTAGCAGCAGCCTTTGCCTCACCTTCAACAGCAACAACAGCCCCATCCTCATCGGCTACAGCGATGCAGATTGGGGAGGTGACCTGGACACAAGGAGGTCGACCAGCAACAACAGCCCCATCCTCGTCGTCCTCTCCTCCACCAAAGCTGAATACATCGCCTTGGGTGAAGTAGCAAAGGAAGCCGTGTGGCTGCGTGAGCTGATGGAAAGCCTTGGATAGCAGCAGATCACATCAACTACAATTTACTGTGACAACATGAGCATCATTGCTCTGACCAAGAACGAAGAGTTTCACGCCCGCACCAAGCACATTGACCTGCGATATCACTTCATCCGCAAACTCGTGGCAAAGCAGGTGGTACAGATCAAGTTCTGTCCTTCAAGCATGATGCTGGCAGACTTCCTGAACAAGCCGCTGGCAGCGCACCACTTTCAGCAGCTGAGGGGACACTGTGGACTTGTGTGATTTTTATTCTCGCAATGTGGGAGAATTTTGGATATGGGGTGCCAAAACAAAGTGACCAATGTGGGAGGATAGTTTCCTGGTTGTGTAGCACTTTACAGAACTTGATTCGGAGTCCGTTTGAGGGAGATATGGATTTTCCAGGTTTGGTGGCAATGGGTCCTGTTCAAGTGACGGCTCCTGCACTACCAGCACCAATAACGGCCACAATTATTGGCCAGGGAGGTTTGGAGCGGCCTTCAAGGTAGAAAGGTGCCAGGAGGACCTTCAGGGAGCTTCAAGGAAGGTCCCCACCAAGATTATTGGTTTTGCACATGGCAAGGATGGTAATTCTCTTGTGTGAGGGTGTGACTGCCGCTCATCCCGCTAGACCACAGTGTGCTAGGAGGTGAACTTTTACAGAGTGGTTCTTCCAGCTCCATGTGCCAAATGAGGCATACTTAGGCTTGTTAGAAAGCTGTGCTAATGTAATTTCTCACTCANGGAGCTTCAAGGAAGGTCCCCACCAAGATTATTGGTTTTGCACATGGCAAGGATGGTAATTCTCTTGTGTGAGAGTGTGACTGCCGCTCATCCCGCTAGACCACAGTGTGCTAGGAGGTGAACTTTTACAGAGTGGTTCTTCCAGCTCCATGTGCCAAATGAGGCATACTTAGGCTTGTTAGAAAGCTGTGCTAATGTAATTTCTCACTCAAGAGTTTGTTCAGACATTTTCATTCCTTTCAGACCTACATTTGCTTGCATAATTTCTTTCGGTGCAACCTGCAACTCTCTCTCACAAACAGTTGGTCCTGCCTACGTGGCTATTAGGGAGCCTGATCACCTCCCTGAGGGCTGCCCCAGTTTCAATCAGCTGCTTGAGCTCGTGAAGGGTGATGAGACTGCTCCACCACAGACTGCAATGGCTGAGGTGAAGGAGGCATACAAGAAGCGCAACAAAAAGGTGTTGGCGCTCCTTGTGTCCGCGTTATGCCCGCCACAACTTGGACGCATCCAAGGATGCACCCTGGCTGCAGAAGCATGGTCAAAACTCTGCTCCATCTACTAGTCAAGCAACCTCGTCAATCAGCTCTTCATCTTCAAATGGCTCGTCACCCTCCGAGCTAACGAAGGTGACGTCATGGAGATCATGCAACAGATTGATTCACTCGCAACGGAGTGCGTGGCCACTGGTTGGGAGGTCGACTCTCAGTTGCAAGCTATGATCTCCGTTCTGGCCTTGCCAGACAGTTAGATTCCCATGATCACAGTCCTTGGTGGATGGCCTTCCGAAGAGTTGAAGTACATGAAGGTTGCTGAGTACGTGCGCAAAGAGTGGATGCGACGTGGCGGTCGAGAGAGTACAGCGGAATCAAGTTGTGCTTGCACAGTTCATCCTCACAGTGGAGCCCGAGGCAACAAGTGGAAGAGTGCCAAGCAGGGTATCAAGAAGGGTGACAAGAAGGGAGAGTGCTTCAACTGTGGTAAGGAGGACCACTATGCACGCAACTGCCCCAAAAAGAAGCCAGACCGGTTGCAGCGGGGCAAGAAGAAAGACGAGCAGACCCTCATGGCGCACAACTCCACCAATTTGAAGGATCCGGGAGTTGTGGTTATTGACTCCGGATTAGGCCGCCACACCCAATGCAACAGGGCAGCATTTGTCACCTATGGCACCTCGGAGAGACGCATGACGGTGGCCAATAGCAAAACAGAGGTGGCCGCCGGTGAGGGGAATGTCCACATTGAGTCAATTGTGGACGGCAAACCTGTCACGGCCACAATTAATGATGTGCTCCACATGCCCAACTTTGGGGAAAACCTGCTCTCCGTCAGCCGCCTTACTGACAAAGGACTTGAGGTGCTCTTCACAAAGAAGGAGTCCATCATCCGTAAGGAGCAAAAAGGTGAGGTGATTGCGTGTGCCAAGAGGGAGGAAGTCTTGTACCTGCTACGTGCAAAGATGTTCAGCAGCCAGGCGGGGTCCAACGCTACCAACCTGGCAACGAAGGATGAAGGAGATCTAGACCTGTGGCACCACCGACTTTGCCATATTTCTCCATCAAAGGTGAAGGAGATGGCAAAGAGAGAGGTGGTGCGGGGTCTCCAAATTAGTGGCCTTGATGGAACCAAGGAGACCGTGTATGAGCCATGCATCATTGGCAAATCAACGCGGCAGCCATTTGTGGCAAAGGGGACACGTGCATCGACAAAGTTGGCACTGGTGCACACGGATGTGTGTGGACCACTTGAGAGCTCCATCGGTGGAGCTCGCTATTTCCTCACCTTCATCGACAACCACAGCCGCAGACTCTACCTCTACCCCATGAAGCACAAAAGCGAGGTCCTTGCATGCATGCAGGAGTTTGTGGCAGATGTGGAGCGACAGACAGAGTTGAAGGCAAAGGCGTTCCGAAGTGACAATGGCGGTGAATATGCGGGCTGCCTAGGATGGATGAAAAGCATGGGAATTAAATGGCAGAAAACAAATTCACACTCCCCGTAGTAGAATGACGTCGCAGAGAGATCGAATCGCACAATCCTTAATATGGTGCGATCCATGTTGAGCGACACCGGCCTTACACAATGGTATTAGGCGGAGGCGGCACAGACAGCAGTCGTGAAGGACATAATGAACGTTACACCGAGATCAAGCCATTGAAGGACAAGGAGAGCAAGGTGTGGAAGATGCCACAAAAGGTGTGGAGCGGGAGGAAGCCGGCGGTGGGTCATCTCCACACATTTGGTTGTGTTGCACATGCAGTGGTGCAGGCACGTGAGGGGCAGAGCAAGCTGGACCCACGAACCCGCCGGAGTATTTTCCTTGGGTATGAGAATGGGCTCAAAACGTACCGGCTCTTCGACCTAAGGAGGCAGAAGATTGTGTGGAGTCACGACGTCATGTGCGACGAGAAAGGCCGTTGGACGGACAAGGAGGCAGGTCTCTCCAAGAGAGGGGAGTGGATGCCACTCCTTGAGGGGGAGACGCCGGAGGACGTGAATAAGGGTGACGTCCTTGCATCAACACCAACCAGAGAGGATCGCCCAAGGGATGGGCGAGTGGCAGACTTTATTCCGAAGAGTTTAGATGAGGAATCCAAAGCACCGGAGATGGACGTGGAGACGGGGAGTCGACCGATTTCTCCAAGGTCTCCAAGAGGGGGGGAGGCAGAGCGGTACAAGGCACGGCTGGTGGCAAAAGGGTATGCGGAGAGAAAAGTTGAGCACTACAATGAGACCTTTGCACCAGTTGCCAATTGCACCTCCATCCGCACTATCCTCTCGGTGGCAATGGCACACGACCATGAAATCCACCAAATGGACGTCACAACTGCGTTCCTTCATGGCGACCTGGACAAAGAAGTCTACATGAAGGTGCCGGAGGGGGTGGATGCGCTGCAGGGGGGAGGTGTGCCGGCTTCGCAAGGCGCTCTATGGACTGAAGCAAGCTCCACTCATGTGGTACCTCAAGATGGACAGTTTCATGGATGAGCTTGGCTTCAAGCGCTGCGAGGAGGATCACAGCGTGTACGTGCGTAAGCAGCCGGAGCTCCACCAAATTGTCGTCCTCTACGTGAATGAACTCATCCTTGTGTCATCAGACAAGGAGGAGCTCAAAATCCTGAAGTAACACCTTGGCGGCCGGTTCAAGATGAAGGACATGGGCAAGCTTGACTACTACCTAGGCATCGCCATCAAGAGGGAACGCAAAGCACGCATGCTGGAGATGGGTCAATAAAAATACGTGCAGGAGGTGCTCAACGGCTACAACAAGGAGGAGTGTAACCCCACTGGCACGCCTATGAAAACAGCATGTGAGCTGAGCTCGCGCATGGGCCCGAGCACAGAGGACAAGAAGGAGGACATGGCTGGAGTACCGTACTCGTCCGCAGTTGGCAGTGTAATGTATGCCATGGTGACGACACGGCCTGATCTTGCCTTTGCCGAGGGACAAGTGAGCCGCTATGTTGCTGATGCGGGCCCGCTACATTGGCAAGCGGTCAAGAGAATCTCCACTACTTGAAGGCAACGACACAGTCGTGACTTGTGTTTGGAGGAGGATCATGGAATGACTTCCTCGAGTTGGTTGGTTACTCTGACGGTGACTGAGTAGGTAATGTTGATGACCGCAAGTCAACATCAGGCTATGTCTTTTTGCTTGGTGGTACAGCGGTGTCTTGGACAAGCCGGAAACAAGAATGTGTGGCATTGTCAAGCCACACATTTGCAGAGTACATGGCATTCGCGAAAGCCGCAAAGGAGGCACAATGGCTGCGGCGATTGCTCAAGGAGATTGGGGTGCCGCAGAAGAAGCCGACATCACTCAATGTTCACAACATGAGTACCATCAGCCTGACCAAAAACTCTGTGCTACACCGGAGAACCAAGCACATAGAGATCCGGCATCACTTTGCATGAGACCTCATTGCAAAGGGTGATGTTGTGGTTGTGCACTGTGGCACAAAGCACATGCTTGCTGATGCCATGGCAAAGGCGCAACCCAAGGACAGACATGATGCTGCTTGCATGGAGCTTGCGCTTTCCCAAGCCTCTTGAGTTGCAGGTTGAGCATGGAAAACTGCCATGGATGATGCGCAAGGGGGAGATTGTTGGAGAGATGCTCCTCACCATGGCAGGAGTGACTCCAAAACGGAACACCAAAAAGGCAAGCCCAAGTGGCTTAGTGGCTAATGGTGTCCACCTCTAAAGGCAGGGGCCCTGGTTCAAGTCCCAGAAGATGAATTCTGCCCTGCCTCAAGGGAGGTGGAAAATAGATGCCAGGAAGATAGCTCTGCCTCGAGACTTCCTCGAGAATGAATTTCTGGATACCTTCCCTCATACAAGAAGCAACCTGAGGAATCTAAAAGGGACAAAAGCTTCTACAGGAGGGAAGGGATGCCTTCCTAGGTGGGAAAAAGGACAGCTTACCAAGGGACACTCTAGAAGTCATAGAATCTGCTAACAAGCTTCAAATCTGCATGCCTTGGTGTTTTGGAAAGCATGAGTCAGTGGCTATAAAATACCACTACTTGTGAGCCTTGATCATTAGTTCATTCCCAGTCAATTGAGGCCAAAAACTATTGCCAAAATCTCTGACCAGTTTTCTTCCATCCTTGGAACCAGTTGCCTCCATTGTTTCAGTCTGTCCAAAAATAGTTGGTGGTGTGAACCAGCCACTGCTATGGACCCTCCGAGATGTACACTCACCTTCAGGCCAACACCTCCCAGCCTCCCCATGTGAGCGAGGCAAGGGATAGAGAGTGAGGGAGTGATGCGCGAGAGGAATGCAAGCACCGGCATGGGATCGCTGGACATGCCTTGCACACGACGATTTCACGCCGCCGCATAAAAAATGAAACTCTAATTTGTTCACTACAAACTTTGGATTTTGTTAAAAAAACTCGTGTAAACTCATGAGTTCAAAGGAATACCCCCCCACCCCCAATTCTTTGGGACCGAGAATGAGAGGCTGACGTAAAAAAAGAAAATGGGGCTCCAAAGACTTGAAATATTCAAGTCTCCCTGCATGGGTCGTTGATGACAATTACCTCCAACATTCATGTGGAGGGAAAAACCCCTCGAGCGAGCTCTAGATGCTATTCTATAAATTCGGATGATGACCTAAGTGCAGGAGCTGGAGACTCGACCCGTTACAGTGGTATCGGAGCCAAACAACCCTCGCAACTAACTAGGCAATGTTTACAGTCGCTATGTGTAAGGTGATCAGTACCGGCAAGATTGACCCAAGAACGGGGTCGATCCATCAAGAATTGAGGAAGCTACACCCGGCCAAAGGTTGGACCGGCCGAGGGGAAAACATGTGACGTGAATTCATCCCCAAGGACCAAGGCTTGACCATCGGAAGACCCAACAAGGCCAAAGCGTGCCTTGGAGCCCGGTTAATCAATGAATCAAGGATTATTGATGACCAAGGGCACATCAGAATGGTAGCTCGATGTGCTATTGCGAGAAATGGCGCTTTGGACGGCCGTCACCACCGCTAATGGTGCTGCCAGTGGTAAATTGTCGTGGTTCATGGAAACGGCCATATCTTGGTATGTTGGAAAGCTAAGAAGATGAACTACGTGATGCTGAGGTAATAATGCTCATCCCAGGCCCGTACTGAGCTACGCACGGTCCGGCAATCTCGGGTCGCCTAGGATGTGTCATCATGTGCATATAGTCTTGTATGTTGACATTTGATAACGAGTACAGTTTACTCCCACTGTGCCACACGTGTTTTATCTGCTCCCCCAAAATAATCCTACGCTTCCACAACCTCGGGAAGGTGTGCACCGGCCTCCCCTTGGTCGCCGTTGCCGCCGGTTGGTGCCTACACCATCCGGTTGAGGCTAGCACACCGTGCCCGGTTTACATTTGGTATCAGAACCACCCTTTGCTCGGGGGCACAATCATCTACGTGGCAACCTCTCCTGGTCAGCATAGACCAGCACACATCTCGTCTCCTTGGCGGATCCGTGCCCAATGCCAACCACGTACTCCGGTGACAAGGTGGTAACCGGAGGACCCGTTGCGGAAGAAGTTGTACTGGATGCAAGGATGACTTCATCCGTCACGTTCCCAATAGCCACGACATTTGATGCATAAGACAAAGTACCAGTAGCCACAACATTGCAGAAGTTGCTCGCCGACATGTTAGCCAAGATGTACCTGTTGGAGAAGCAAAATGTACACCTCAATCAAGAGCTCGCGAAGCGTCACGTGAAAACACCTCTGGCAGTTGCCACCACAAACGGACCTGCGGTGGGCGTCCCGAGCCCGCTGAAGCCGGAGCCGTTTGACCCATCGAGGAAGGATGGGCCAGCTCCACACGCTTGGATACTCAGATTGGATTTGTACTTCACCACCATCAGCGTGGATGCCTCAAGGTACAAAGCACGCCGCGGCTATGCTGTGACCCTGTTGAGAGGGGCATCTTTGGTACGCCGATGTGATGCGGTCCAATCCACATGGCAGTGGAGGAGCAATGGTGATCAGCTTTGCGGCCGCGACTAGAATCTCAACCCCATCGGCTCCAACGTGAAACAGTGACGGCCCTACCCTCAAGTGGCCGAACTCTTGGAAGGAGTTCATGGAGTCGTTCATTAAGCGCTTCACCGTGCATGACGTGAAGAAAAAAGTGCGTGACAAGCTGCATCGGCTTCGCCAAACTGGCAACATCGCTGACTACACCCGCAGGTTTTGTGAGATCTTCGCCAACTGTTGCTTCCCACAGATTGTGCTTCCACTACAGCAACGGCCTCAAGAACGACGCCCGCGCTGTGACGGTGAGACACGACCTGAACGATGACCTGTCTGCAATGATCGTAGCAGCATCTCCCTCTCGTAATTGTAGAGCGGGAGGGAGACGCAAGCATGGAGTGTGTGGGTGATACCAAGATTGCCGGAGCAGTGGAGAAATCACTGGAGGGTTGATCCATCAAGAGAAAAGCACCCTGATGTGGGACAAAGGCTACGCAGCAGAGTTTACAAGAAAAAAAATATTGATTTGTTGATTATGAGAGAATCACCATAAAATAGGGCTGGACCAAGGCTACGTGCTAGATTTTACAGCACATAATTTAGATGGGTAGTGTGGATGAACGCAAGTCTAGAGCGGAGGGAGGGGGGAATGCGAGTACGGGGTATGCAAGCATTACAACAGAGGAAGCAATAGAGGGTGTTTCATCAAGAAAAATGCACCGTGACATAGGATGAGACCAAGGCTATATGTCAAAGTTAACGCCACAGAATTTGGTTGGGAAGTGTGAAGAGGCAAAAGTGTGAAGTTAGGGGGATGACGTGAGCATATCATGCATGGGTGATACCAAGGCTGTCAGTAAAGTGAAAGAAGCAATAGAGGGTGTTATATAAATTGAAAATCACCATAATTAAGGGTGGTTACACGCTTGTCTACAGCACAAAAATTGGATGGATAATGTGAATGAACAGAATTGTGGAGGGTGTGAGTACAGGGTGTGTGGATGATACCAAGATTGTTGGTGTAGTGGAGGAATTACTAAAGGGTTTTTCATCAATAGAATAGCACCATGATGTAGGGTGGGACAATGGCTACAATGGAGTTTCCGGCACAAAATGTGGATGGGTAGTGTGAATGAACAAAATTAAGGAGCAGGGAAGAGGACACAAGCATAAGATGCATGGGTGATACCAAGACTGCTGGTGTAGCGGAAGAAGCACCTGAGGATGTTTCATGAAGAAAAAAAAAATACATAGGGGAAGACTATGGCTATGTGCTAGAGCTGCGACATGGAATTTGGATGGGTAGTATAAATGAATAAAAATGTGGAGCGGAGGGGAGGAGTAACGTAAGCACGGGGTGCGTTGGCAATACCAAGACCACAAATGCAGCAGAGAAAGCAACAAAAAGGAATTCTATTAAAGGAAAAGCGCAACCGTATTGGGCAAGACCAAGGCTTTACACAAATGTTACCTCACAGAATATGGATGGGTAGTGTGAATGATCGATATTATGGAGCGAGGGAGGGGAACATGCGAGCATGGAGTACGTAGGTGATACCAGAACTGCCACTGTAGCAAAGGAAACACTAGAGGATGTTTCATCAAGAAAAACACGCTGATATAGGATAGGAAAACGGCCCTGCCATTTCCACCGCACAAAATTTGGGTTGTTAGTGTCAATGAATGGAATTGTGGAGTGATGGTTGACGCAAGCACAAGGTGCTTGGGTGATACTAGGACCTCTAGTACAAGAGAAAAAGCATCTAAGGGTGTTTTACTAAGAGAATTGCACCATGAATTAGGACAGGGACAAGGCTATGCACCGAAGTTAACGGTACACAATTTGTTGATAGGTAGTGTGAACGAAAACAATTGTGGATCTCAGGGGGTGACGCATGCACAGGTGTCATGTCTGATATCGGGACCACTGTTGCAACAAAGGTGACACTCGAGGATAATTCATTAAGAGAAAAGCACTGTGATGTAGGGCTGGAAGAAGGCTACATGTTGGAGTTTATGGCACAGAAAATGAATGAATGAAACTGTGGAGCGGGTGGAGTGACGCAAGCATAGGGCACTGCTTTATCCTAGGACCATCGGTGTAGCGAATGAAGCACCAAAGGCTATATCAGTAAGAATAATGTTCCATGGTGTAGGGCGGGATGAAGACTACATGCAAAAGTTTGCAAAAAAGAAATTGGATGCGTAATGTGAATGAACAAGATTGTGGAGCGGGTAGAGGGGGGACACGAGCATAGGTTATGTGCTTGCTACCATGATTGTACATGTAGCAAACAAAGCACCGGAGGAAGTTTCATTGAGAGAAAATTACAGTGATGTAGTTTTGGACCAGGGCTATGCGCTGAAGTGTATCGCACAAAATGTGGATGGATAGTGTGAATGAACAAAAATGTGGAGCGAGGGCATTACGCAAGCACGTAATGCTTGGGATAATTCCAGGAATGTCAATGAAAAGGAGGAAGCACCAATGGGTATTGCATGAAGAGAAAACGTAGCATGAACTAGGGTACAACCATGCCTATGCGCTAGAATTTACGACACATGATTTTGATGAGTAGTATGAATGAAAACAGTTCTGGAACGGGGGGGTGAAGCAGGCACAAGATGCAAGAGTGATTCCAGGACCATTGGTGTAGCGAAGGAAGCACGAGAGTGTACCAAATAAAGATAAAATTACTGTAACTTAGTGCAACACCAAGGCTACTCGCAGGATTTGATGGCACATAATTTGGATGGGTAGTGTGAATGAATGAAATAGTGGAATACGAGGTTGATCGAAGCACAAGATGAATATTTGATACCTGGACCGCTGATACAGCTAAGGAAGCATCAAAGGATGTTTCATTTAGATAAACGAGCCATGATGTAGATTGGAGCCAAGTCTATCCGCCAAAGTCTATGGCATGGAATTTTAATAGATAGTGTGAAAGAATGGAATTGTGGACGGGAGGCTGACACAAACACGGGATGTGTGGGTGATACACAGAACGCCAGTGATTGGAGGGTGTTTTATTGAGAGAAAAATCATGACGTAGAGTGGGACCAATGCTACACGTCGGAGTTTACGCCACATAATTTTGATGGGTAGTGTAAATGAATGGATCATGGAGCAAGGGGATTCACACAAGCATTAGATGCACGGGTGATAGGTGGACTGTCAGTGTAGCGGAGAAAGCAATGTAAGGTATTTCATCAAGAGAAAAGCCCTATGATGTAGGGTGGGACCAAAGTACCAAAGTGTTTCTTAAATGTTCCTTTTTTGGGAGCCTTTTTTTTTGTTTTGTTCTATCAAAATTGGGTTCAATTTTTTTGGTCGTCTGTTGCCAATTGTCCATAGTTTTAGAACTCTGAGTGCGGCAGAGTGCACTCAGTGCATTGATTTTGTCTCATGTGTCTAAGTGCACAGTACTTTTTGGTACTATGTGGAAAACGAATTCTCTTCTTAGAAGGGTCCCCAGTGCGTGGGGTTAGTGAATGTAGTAAGGGTGCTTAGTCACCATACAAAAGTACAATAAGAGCACACTCAGTGCGCAAATGTGTCTCTTGTGTCCAATCACACTCTGAATTTTGTCTAATTTACCTGATGCATTCGTTTATAAAAAGGTACTTAATGAGGTAAATTTAAATATATTATTGTCTTATGATAGTATGTGTGTGTGTGTGTGTGTGTGTGTGTGTGCACGCGTGCATGTGCGTGCGTGTGTGTGTGTGTGTGTGTGTGTGTGTGTGTGTGTGTGTGTGTGTGTGTGTGTGTGTGTGTGTATGTTTTGTACTTTGGGCCAATCTTTGTGTGAAGTGTGTTTTGTCGATAAGTAAAAATTAAAAAAGTTACAAACATCATTTTTTACTCCAATATCTCAACTGTTCTTTGGTACCAGACGGTTGATTTCTCTGAGCAACTTCTTATATGTTTGCAATGGCTGTCTACCTGCCGACGACAATGTACTGTAATTTTGTAGCAATAAGTTTGTCATTGCTTGCTGTGACATGAATAATCTTTTGATTTTGTTCTTGCAAGGTGGTCCAGAGAGTGGCCCAGTGTACTGGGGTAGTGCATGTGGCCAGTGCGCTTGAAATACATGCAAAAGTAAACTTATCACACACTTAGTGTGCATCATCCCCATTGCAAAGCAGCTAAATCCAGAGTAATAACATTGTGTCTCAAATAGAAAACCAACAACATTTGCAACCCGATACACACGTCAAGAAAGTGCAAACCTACCCACTGCGACTTTTGAGATTTGACTTGTTCAATGACATTGTATGTCCCATTCATTTTGTTTGCAAATTGCAGAGTCTATAAGGAACCATTGGAAATTGTTGCAAACAAATAAAGAATGGACTATTATCTCGTTGATAGACAATCCTGCAATAGAAAGTTAGAAAGTTGAGAAGTGGTGGTTCAATGTTTATGGTAATTTGGGTACAAAAGAAGGCTCTATTTATTCTTAAGAGGTAAATAAGAACATATGACACTCTCATTTGAGATTTTCAGAACTCCGGCATAAATATTTTAATACGTTATGACGGTCTAAACATTTTCTATTTTCTATCTTCATCTATCGTTAATGAGATTGTCAACAGAGATGAAACATGATATGGATATGGAAGAACGGTTCCTCCAATTCAGTAGTTTTGTTTCCTGTTTGAAATATCCGATGCTTGCAAGAAACAATAAAACCTATTGTCATGGTAAGTATTTTGTGCCAATTGCGTGGTGGAAATCTTTGCAAACCAAGTACCTCTTTTGATAAATAAAATCACAACCCGATTCAGATGGAAACTTTATATCATTGCACACTCAGCGTGTAATAAGTGCAGTATTATTTAAAATTGAATGCCTTGACCCATATACACTATGCCACGCACTAGGGGGTCTTAGCAACGGATGAGTCTCTCCTGCGACATACGAAGACAATTGGATCAAAAAGATGACAGCCTATCATGCACCCTACCTGCAGCTAATGACGGCCTTCACTCTCCAAACAATTGCATTACCCTTAAAAAAACCATTGTGATGTAGCAAGGGACCAAGGGTACAAGTGAGAGTCTATGGAATGCAATCTGGATAGGTACTGTGAATGAATGAAATTGTAGAGCGGGAGGGTAACACAAGCATAGAGTGCGTGGGTAATAACCAAGATTGCGGGAGCAGTGGAGAAAGCAATGGAGGGTTGATCCATCAAGAGAAAAGCACCCTGATTTGGGATAAATGCTACGTGGCAGAGTTTACAGGGAAAAATCTTGATGCGTTGGTTTTGAGAAAAGCAGCACAAAATAGGGCTGGACCAAGGCTACGTGCTACATTTTAGAGCACATAATTTAAATGGTTAGTGTGGATGAATGCAAGTCTAGATCAGGGGGAGGGGGGAATATAAGTACGGGGTACGCACGTATTACAGCAGAGGAAGCACTAGAGGGTGTTTCATCAAGAAAAATGAACCGTGACATAGGATGAGACCAAGGCTATGTGTTAAAGTTAACGCCACAGAATATGGTTGGGTAGTGTGAAAAGGCAAAATTGTGAAGGCAGTAAAGTGAAGGCAGCAATAGAGGGAGTTTAATAAATAGGAAATCATCATAATTTAGGGTGGTTACATGATAAATTCTACAGCAAAAAAAAAAGATAAATAGTGTGAATGAACGGAATTGTGGAGGGTGTGAGTACAGGGTGTGTGGGCGATACCAAAACTGTTGGTGTAGTGGAGGAAGTACTAAAGGGTTTTTCATCAGTAGAAGAGCACCATGACGTAGGGTGGGACAAGGGATATAATGGATTTTATGGCACAAAATGTGGATGGGTAGTGTGCATGAACAAAGTAAAGGAGCAGGGAAGAGGACACAGGCACAAGATGCATGGGTGATACCAAGACCGCTGGTGTAGCAGAAGAAGCATCTAAGGATGTTTCATCAAGAAAATTACACCAATAATTTTGGAAAGACTATGGATATGTGCTAGAGCTTATGACATGGAATTTGGATGGGTAGTATAAATGAATAAAAATGTGGAGCGGAGGGGAGGATTAATGTTAGCACGGGGTGCGTCAGTAATACCAAGACCACAAATGCAGCAGAGAAAGAAACAAAAAGTGTTTTATTAAAAGAAAAGTTCAAGGATATAGGGCAGGACCAAGGTTGTGTACAACATTTACCTCACAGATTTTGGATGGGTTGTGTGAATGATCAATATTGTGGAGTGAGGGAGGGGGCCATGCGAGCATGGAGTACGTAGGTGATACCAGAACTGCCACTGTAGCACAGAAAACACTGGAGAATTTTTCATCAAGAAAAACATGCTGATATAGGATAGGACCACGGCTCTGTCATTTTTACTACACAAAATTTGGATAGGTAGTGTCAATGAATGGAATTGTGGAGTGATGGTTGACATAAGAGCAAGGTGCTTGGGTGATTCTAGGACCTCTACTACAAGAGAAAAGGCATCTAAGGGTGTTTTACTGAAAGAATTGTACCATGAATTAGGACAGGGAAACGGCTATGCGCCGTAGTTCACGGTACAAAATTTAGATAGGTAGTGTGAATGAAAACAATTGTGGAGCTCGGGGGGTGACGCGTGCACAGGTTGCATGTCTGATATTGGGACCACCGTTGCAACAAAGGCAGCACTCAAGGATACTTCATTAAGAGAAAATCACTGTGGCATAGGGCTGGAACAAGGCTACACAGTAGAGTTTATGGCACAGAATGAGGATGGATATGATGAATGGATGAAACTGTGGAGTGGGAGGAGTGACACAAGCACAGGGTACATGCTTGATACTAGGACCATCAGTGCAGCGAAGGAAGCACCAAAGAGTATTTCAATAAGAAGAATGTACCATGATGCACGCCAGGACAAAGACTACATGAGAAAGTTTGCAACAAAGAACTTGGATGTGTAATGTGAATGAATGGGATTGTGGAGCGGGTAGAGGGGGGACACGAGTATAGGGTATGTGGTTGCTACCATGACTGCCTATGTAGCAAAGGAAGCACCGGAGGACATTTCATGGAGAGAAAATTACGGTGATATAGTTTTGGACCAGGGCTATGTGCTGAAGTGTATCGCACAGAATGTGGATGGATATTGTGAATGAACAAAGATGTGGAGCGAGGGCATTACACAAGCACGTGCTGCGTGGGATGATGCCATAAATGTCAATGAAAAGGAGGAAGCACCAATGGGTATTTCATGAAGAGAAAAGTAGCATGAAGTAGGGTACAACCAAGCCTATGCACTACAATTTACAACACATGATTTTGAAGAGTAGTATGAATGAACACAGTTGTGGAACGGGGGGGGGGGGGGGGGGGGGGGGNNCGCTGAATATACTGTACAGAACTTGGATGGGTAGTGTACATGAAGGGAATCGTGGAGCCTGGGGGGGGGGGGGGGGGGGGGGGGGGGGGGGGGCTGAAGCAAGCACAAGATGCAGGGGTGATGCCAGGACCATTGGTGTAGCAAAGGAAGCAGGGGAGTGTACCTCATCAACAGAAAAGTACCATGACTTAGGGCAGCACCACGGCTGCTTGCAAGATTTGATGGCACAGAATTTGGATGGCTATTGTGAATGAATGAAATTGTGGAGTATGAGGTTAATATAAGCACAGGATGAATAGTTGATACGTGGAAGGCTGGTACAGCTAAGAAAGCATCAAAGGATGTTTCTTTTAGAGAAACACACCATGACGTAGATTGGAGCCGAGGATATCTGTCGACGTCTATGGAATGGAATTTTAATAGATAGTGTGAAAGAACGGAATTGTGGACCGGGATGCTGACACAAACACGGGATGTGTGGGTGATACCAGAAACGCCAGTGTATTGAAGGGTATATCATTGAGAGAAAATTACCATGATATAGAGTGGGACGAATGCTACACGCCCGAGTTTAAGACACATAATTTTGATGGGTAGTGTAAATGAGTGGATTTTGGAGCAATGGGGTTAACATGAGCATTATATGCGTGGTTGATACGTAGACTGTCACTGTAGCAGAGGAGGAAACGTAAGATTTTTCATCAAGAGAAAAACCCCATGATGTAGTGTGGGACCAAAGTACCAAAGTGTTTCTTAAATTTGTCCTTTGGGAGCCTTTTTTATTGTTTTGTTCTCTCAAAATTCTGTTGGCACTTTTCCATTGTTTTGGAACTCTAAAATTCATCCACTCTTAATCTCCCTAGACATTCTCATCAAATCAGAACTAATGCGGAGCAGTCAAACTTTGAGTTTTGGATGCTCAAGCTCTGATTATGTTAATCTGCTCATTTAAAATCCAAATTCTTCCATATTCACGCCTTAGATTTTCTCTCGCTTGTGCCTCAAGAGTGATACGAAACATGGGCTGCCAAGCCAATAACACGGCCAGAACCCGAGAGTATCAGAAGTGATTCTCCTGTTATCTAAATAGTTTATTAAGGAACTTATGGACGAGTAAGAAATAATTATTGAGGATAAATATAGATGATAGTGGCGTATACGCCGTAGTTTACAAAATGGAATTTAGAAGGGTAGTATGAATGAAGAATACTGTGAAGCAAGAAGGGGTGACATGAACACGTTGTTGATACCACAACCGCTGGTGTAGTAGTGGAAGCACAAGAGTGTGTTTCATAAAGAGAAACACGTCGTGAAGTAGGGCAGGACCAAAATTATCAGCCAGAGTTAATGGCACATAATTTTAATTGACAGTGTGAATGAATGGAAGTTTGGAGCTGAGGGCAGGTGATGCAAGAAAACGATACATGGGTGATACCAAGACTGCCTGTGTAGCGCAGAAACCACTGGAGAGTGTCTCATTGATTGAAAAGCACCGTGAAAGAGGGCGACACCAATGCTATGTGCCTGATTATTTTAAATGTAATATATATATGGGTAGTGTGAATGAATGAAATCATGGAGTGAGGAGGGTGACAAAAGAACAGGGTGTGTGATTGATACCGGTGTAGTGGAGAACGTATCGGAGGGTGTTTCATTGAAAGAAAACAAATGTAAATAGAGCAAAAAAAAGGCTATGCGTCAAAGGTTACGGCATAGGATTTGGATGGAAAGTGTGAATGAATGCAATTGTGGAGTCGAAGGATGATGTGAGCATAGGATGTGTGGGTGATACCAGAACTACCACTGTAGCGGAGGAAGTAGCAAAGGGTGTTGTTTTCGGAGAAAAGTACCATGACTTGGGAAGGGACAAAGTCTATGTACCAGAGCTCATAGCACAATTTTTGGATGGGTAGTGGGAATGAAAGAGATTGTAGAGCAAGGGGGTGATACAACCACGGGGTGTGTAGATGATACTTGGAATGTTGGTACAGCACAAGAAGATCCAATGATTGTTTCATCAAAAGAAAAGTAACATGATGTAGGGCAAGATGAAGGCTGTGCACCAAATTTCACGGCACAAAATTTGGATGGGTGTTGTGAATAGGAGAAATCTTGTTGTGGTTGGGTGACACAAGCACACTGTGCATGGGTGATAATTGGATCGCTTTTACATCGAAGGATGCATCGGAGAGTCTTATATCAAGAGAAAAGAACTGTGATGTAGGGCGCGGAAAGGCTACACGTTGGAGTACATGGCATGAAATTTGGATGGATTGTGTGAATGTACAGAAATGTGGAGGGGGTGGGATGACGTGCACACAGAGTTCATGGGTGATACTCAGACATAAGGTGTAGGCATTGACTAAATGCTACCAAGTTTGGCCAACCTTGTTGGAGTGATCGAAAACTGTGCTGAGCGACGACTACAATATGGCGCAGTCGGATCAACAATCATCGGTCTGCATGCGAAGTTACGGATTTTTACTCATAAATACCCGGGTGCGGCTTGGCCAAGAACTTCCTACTATACAGGCCAGATTTCATTCTGGAATCCAGGTCCAAGGGGGGAAATAAGCTTGGATTTTTTAATGTTGCATGCACAGCAAGGCTGTGCATGCCTACTGGTCCAGCTTGGTCAGCAACTGTGCAGTGTAAGCAAGCACTGCTCGGTACTTGGCCCAGACCAGTCAGGGTGGGGCTACACCTGAGTAGACTGCTGGGACCACTTGCATCAACACATGCAAGCAGAGCTGTGGAGCAGGGACCACTCTGCATCAGGTGGTGCATGCACAACTCAACATTAAATCAACTACCACATGCACGACTCAGCAGTTGCATCAAATACTACATGCACGACTCAGCAAATGAATGCGGATCCAAGAGTGGGGACCGCCCTGCGTTAGTGGCAACATACGCGACTTAGTAGCCGGGACCACTGTCAAGTTGCCAACCTTCCGGAAGCTTTCTTAAGGAGGAAGCTGCATGCCTTAGACAAGGAAGATTCCTTGTGGAGGAAGCTATGACCTTGCAACACAAAGTTTCCTCCGGGTACAGAGTAGCTTGTCAACTTGCCAGGATCCTAGTATAAAAGTAAACTGGACTCAGTCAGTCCAGCAACTCCAGTAGAAAATCCACCATTAACTTCAACAGTAAATCCATCAACTTTACCAGTCAGACTAGCAGTCCTCCTGTGCCAGAAAATGCCTCAGACCAAGACTCTACAGACGCTCTCTTACCTGGAAGCCCCCGACAACTCCTCAGAACAAGACTCTACAGAAGCTCTCTCACCTGGACGATAGACAACTCCTCAGCCAGCCTAGGTTGGTGGACGTCCCTGACTACCTAAAGGCCTGACTACCTAGAAGAGGTGGCCAGAATACGTTTAAGACTGGAGATCAGCCATTGCTATAGCTGTCTCTCTAGACGTTGCTCATCGGTGAGCCAGGAGCTGTGTCGAGGCATTGAGCCTAGAGTTAGTGTTTGGTGTCAGCTCTGCCTGTGTAGCACTGATCGAGTCTAGAAGGACTCAGTTGGAGTTCCCCTCTATTGATCAAGTAAGTCTAGCAGCACTCTGCCAGCTTTGGTAAGAGGGTCAGAAGTCCTCTGACGACCCAGTAAGTCTGGCACTGGTTGCCAGCGTGGAGAGGAGGCTGTTTTGACAATGTGGAATTCATTTCTGTCAATGCGCCGGATAGCAACGGTCTAGAAAACGGGTCCCGACATGGGAGGCCGCCAACCGCTCTTGGTATTGCAACCAAGATAACATATCACCCTCGAACGAGGGATCCACACTTTAGGTTCGTTTGGTTTGCAACCTCACGAAGTCCGCATGTTGGTCTTTAGTGTCTACCTTTGGTTGGACACTCTGTGAGGAGTCTCAAAGGCAAGAACTGTAAATGGATGCATGCAAGGTACAGGCTTTTATACTTGCAGAGCTTTGCTAAAGCTTCTGCTTGTAGTGGCTCCACTGGAGCCAACCTCAACCTACAATCCTACTTGGCACGTCCTTAGACCGCCAAGTGTCATCCTCAAGCCAGGCTTTTAGTAAGCTTCATAGAAGCTTCCTGTCCAAGTTTTGGCCACAACAAAATGTGGCCGTCACGGGGTTTGAACCCACGATCTCTCGTTTGAGACTCCGGTGCCTATTCAACCATGCCAAAAAGGTATGGTTCCTATGATGAGCCACAGGGGACATACCCATTATGGGCAGTGCATTCCTGGCCCATCTCGGAACAGACCAAGGGGACGTACTCCACAGAGCAGTGCATGCCTTGTCTGTATGTGTAGCTAGCCAGCTAGGCAGTGGACAAGGTGCATACTATTTCAACAATTTCACGTGAAAGCATGGTGACCGTGCTCAGACCCTTACAACGGTAGTCTTGATGGCTTAGCAAGGTGTCGCGCCCTTAGATGTGGCATGCTGTGTCAGAGCATTCAGTTGATCAGTGTTTTGCCGTTGTTTCCCTATACGATACTCGTAGTTGATATTCTTTTCAGTTACAAGTTTGATACTAGTCTTCCGCTTCCGCACATTTGAGTACACGGTTTTTTTGCTGGGCACAGAGATCCTGGACAGGAATAAGACCCACTTGCTGCATCAGAGCACGCGGTGACTGCAGGCTCCAAAAATATAACATGGTATTAGAGCACAAGGACTTCCAAAAATGCTCACCATGTGATTAGAGCAGTAGATTTGTGCCGCCACCAAGAAGTAGCAGTTAGAGCTCAAGTTTCAAAGGTTGACACCGTGTGTCATCACACACCAGTGGCAAGGTGAGCTCGTGACGTGGTGGCCATACAAATATGGAGTTATTGAGGATGCTTTGAGCACCCTCAATATGGCGAGCCCACGCATGGAATCTCAACACTTAAATGACCTCTCAGTGCCAAGCTTGTGCATGGACCACGGATGTGGTCCAAGGAGAGTATAAGCAGTAGTTGAAGTGGCAAAGCACTCAAGAGAGGAGGCGCTTCTGACAATGGCACGCCAAGATGATGTGTGTGCAAATGGAGTCTTTCCGCAGTAGTTGATTGACAAGTGTCTTGTGCTCTTTCCTTCTAAAGAGGAGCTTGTAAGCTTTGAAGCTCACCGTCCACAACTTCAAGAGCAGTTGTCTCAGTTTTAGCAAGAGGTGCAACTTTAGCATTAGCTTCAACTGGCACAACTACCATCCTCATCAACTGAAGCAGTCCGTAAGTCATGTGGCGCAGTTCATACCACAAGCTCTCATGCCAATGCAGATGCTAGTGATACAATCCGTAACGTCAGGCCTGACACAAATCCACGTGGTTTAGCCACAGCACCTTGCAACGGAGGTGCCATCTGTGGCACTAGTACTACTACTGCTTGATACTAGTCAGCAAGAAACCGCTGGGGAACAGGCTTTCTTGCATGAAAGCATAGAGCAGCAGCACCAGATTGGCAATCAGCACCACATTTGCCAAGTGGAGCGGCATACCTGTGAGCTACTAGCTGCCCAAGCAACTCAACCTGAAGGTGAGGTAGCACAGATCCAACAATAAAATTAGGACTTGCAGCTGAAAAAGGCTTCCTAAAAGTCACCAAAGCCATCTGCATGATTGCCACAACTCATTTTGCCTCCTCATATGTCAAAGAATGTCCGTCCTCAATAGACAAAGTCTGTTTCATTTGCTCGTAGAGGAAGCGTGCAAATCCTTGTGGTGTTCCTTAAAGCATCCACAATGGCACCATTGCAACAGTCAAAGCCTGCAGCAGTGCCACCGGGCTTTCAAGCGCCACAAGCAAAAACTGTCAACAAATAGTGGTACTTCTCAAACACCTATGTGATGATGTCATGAGGGTCGGCATCAATCCATGCATTGCTTTGCTAGTCGCAAGAAGAGAAGCCATCGGCAGCAACCCAGGTTGCGAGAGAGCCAAGGCAAGTAGCCATCGTGCTGGAGCTCATGGAGGGTGGAGTGGTGACCAAGGAACCAGACTGCCATCAGTAGCCTGGCAGCGGAAAGCAACAGTCGGAAAGACAGTGGCTACTTGACTGAAAATTGTCGGCACTAGTGGTCACAGGGTTGGACCCCTTGCAAAACGTCCACAAGCTGACCAACAAAGCGGACAGTGGCTTTGCATCCAAGACAGAGTTCTCATACTCCATCCGATAGAAGACAACCCAACAGTTAAATGCTGATGGTGCAGCAGAGCAGCGAAGGTGGACTTGTCTTCAGCAACAGAAAGAAGTCCACATGAGACTCGAAGCACGTAACAAGCTGACTCTTCATCAGCTTGTACAGAGCCAACGCAACAGCAGCATGCACTGCCAATGTAGCAGGTAGCCAAGTAGAAGCCAGCCTACAACCTATAAGAGAAGCATTAATATAACAGGTGCTTGTGTATGGAGCCACAAATATGTGGGAGCTCACATAAGGAGCTAACAGGTTGCAATTTTATCAACACATTGTCAGTACAAGAGGAAGCAACATGGTGGCAACTCTAGGGCAGCTCACCACCATCGGCGTAGCAGTGACGAGCGCACCAAGATAGAGGTACTTGTCAGCATTCTGACATGTGCTTCTCCCAACCGCAAACCCTGTTTCATGAAACAAAACGGGAAAAAGCAGAGTAAGAAGAAGGATAAAAAGAAAGGGGAACGTCTGAGCAAAAAAAGCCGCCACTTTGTTGTGGCGTCGGTACCAAAATGTGGAGTAGAAAACAAGTGGAGTGAGTTCCATGAAGTAGTGGAGCAACCAGAGTCACGGTCTGTGCCACTGTGGTCAAGCACATCATCATGGTACCGCTAGCAATAGCAAGCAGGTGTGGATCCAAAGGTAATACAAAGCCAAAGGAAAAATTGCAATGACAAAAATCCCCTTAGTTAGATCACATCGATCTCTACATCTTCAGACTTGACCACGACAACACAAGCAAGGATGCATTTCGCATCCGAGGAGACCTTTGTCCTCTTTGAAGCAGTGAAGTGAATTAAAACTCTTGAACACGTCAGCAAAAGAGCGCATCGATATCGGCCATAGCTGCGGCAGCAGTGAAAGTGCTTGTAGCAGTTTACTTTTTTAAAGTAATGACAAAGGATATTCTCAAGTGAGGGGGAGGGAGAGAAAAGGTGTTGGTCAAGCCTTGAAGCAGCGCGTAATGTAGTGAGCTCAAAAGCAGACAAAATTGTGCCGGAGCGGCAGATGGACGCAATAAGCCCATCACGTGTCTGGTGGCATGCACGAGTGGAACAGTTACGTTCCACGGTAAAATCCTGCCAGAGCGGCAGGTGGTGACAGTCAGCCCACCCGGTATCAGGTGGCATGCACAAATGGAGCAGTTGAGCTCCATGTCAAAATCCTGTCAGTGCGGTAGGTAGAAGCAGTAAGCCCACCACGTGTCAGGTGGAAAACACAAACAGAGCACTTGTGCTCCGTGGCAAAATCCTATCGGGTGATAGGTGGAGGAAAAGCGTCAAAGAAATTTGGACGTGTCTAAACTCCAAAGCTGATGAGGATCTCGTCGTTGGATTTCTACCTGAAGGAAAACATTTGTGGTGGGACAAGCTCGCTCCTCACGACCGCAAATTTCACTCCCAAAGCAGCATGTTGGAGGGAAACTGGTTACACAACAGAAACCAGAGCAGTAGTCGGAGGAGCTGTCAGAGTGAAGGCAAGGAGTCCGAGGTCCACAAACAACCTTGGAGCAGCTCGTTGTGATCACGAGCTACGTGGTTTAGCCCGTCCTTCATGTAGATTGGAGCTATAAAACCAACCTGTTTGGTGCCTTCTGGTTGGTGCAAGCAGCCACCACTAGTTTCAGCAGCAGAAGGAACAGATCAGTAGCAAACAAATAGGAGACGTCATGTGTCTACTTTAGGTTGCCTGATGGATTAAAAAAAAACGAAACTCAGATTTTGTTTTGGTAGCAGCAAGAATCCCATTTGAGTTTCCTCCCCTGGAGGGTGAGTTTACTTCTCACCATTGTGGATCCTCCTTCATCAGTAGTGAGTGCAGCAGCAAAGCAATGGCAGCGGCTACTGTCACCTGTCAACAGTAGGCAACAACTAAAATTCTTGTCATAGCAGCATTGCACTGTTCTTACAATGGAGGTGACCGCATATGGTGGCGTGACGTGTTGAAATCATCACCCCAAACAAATGGCGTGGGTACTGATTTGTGAACGGGGAATGCGGCTGTAGTAGGTTGATCTTTGGTACACGATGTTGCGCAACTGGAATAGCTTGCCACAAAAAAAAAAAATACATTGGAAGCCAAAAGTGGTTGCTGAGCTACGATAGTAGAATGGAGCCCAAGCATGTCAAGCTGTGGTGCACGTCTAGAATATTGTGAGAAAAAAAAGGTGAAAGCTCGCTGTCGCGAGTGAAACAGGGGTTGAAGGGGGGAGCGCTGAGCGAGAGGGAGGAGCAACGTCCACGTTGGACGTCGCACCAGCCCACCGCGATGGCAAGCTGGGACAAAGGCCTGCCGCAACAGCAGGCAAGGTCGCGTTAAGGCCCTAGCGAGACAGTAGGCTGGCGCGAAGCCCCTATCACAATGGGAGGGAGGCTGGCTGGTGACCAGCGAGCGAGGCCTCGCCCGAGGCCTCCGCTTGAGAGGACCAGCCAAGAAAAGGAAAGAAAAATGAAAGGATGGACCAAAGTGTTGGCTCTAGTGGGTGTGGAGGCACCCTCAAGGATGCCTAGCTCTCAATGGTTCACGCTACCAAGGTTTGGTGCAGCCAATGGACGCCTTTGGTGAAGATTGTGCAGCACAAGGATCACGGATGTGAGTGGGCAGAATACGTCGCATTCAGTAGAACTGAATCGAAACACGATTTTGTTACTTAGGATAGTGAGATTACATAAGATCTTTATAGCCTGTGATCTAAGCTTTCCAACGCATCCAAGCACGCCCAAAACGGAGCAGTAGAGCCCCTGCTACGGCCGTCGAAGTAACCCTTGGTGGAGCCGCCCACCTTGCCTTGCACGCTAGGCAACGGGAGGCGCTTCGACGATGACCCTTCGAAGCGCCTTTCCTCGCCCAGAAGTCAAGGAGAAGTTCACCCTGGTCAAGGAGAATTCTCTGGTTGCTTCCTTTATGGTCCTGGTGCATTTGGAGCTCGTTGGGGACGAACTCGGATCACTGGTGGTGGATTATACCGCCAGCCATGGCGGGTACCATATTCCACCCCCCAAACACCCGATTTTTGGGCTAGGCTAACTTTCTGAATACTCACTCAAATCGAGCGATTCAAAGCTCGATCCTGCATGGAAAAATCCAAGGAATCCAAATTTAAAGTCAGATCAGGTGTTTGACCACTCATCAGTGGTCAAACCAGGGAGTACACTCAACGGCACTCATGGCAAGGGGCACACCATGTCAACAATCTCCCTCTTGCACCGCAGCCTTGATGCCCTGTCCTTGGATCCTGTAGTATTTTAAACTTCACAGCGCAGACCGAGCTCCATGCAGCTCATGTCGTACCTGTCCTTGGGCTGTGCCTTGGTCATGGCATCAGCGAGCATGCGCTTAGTGCCACAATGCACAATAGCCGCATCTCCCTTCGCCACCAAGTCCCGCGCGTAGTAATGACGGATCTCGATGTGCTTGGTCCTCCTATGCAGCACTGGGTTCTGGGTCAGGCTGATGGCACTCATGTTGTCAACGTTGAGTACCGTCGGCTTCCTTTGCGGCACGCCGATCTCCTTTAGCAGCCGCCTCAGCCACACCGCCTCCTTTGCAGCTTCCGCGAGCGCTTTGTACTCCGCTTCGGTGCTGGACAGCGCCACGCAGTCCTGCTTCCTGCTTGCCCATGAAACTGCTGCACCACCAAGCACAAACACGTACCCCGACGTTGATTTTCTGTCATCCACATCACCAGCCCAGTCGGCATCCGAGTAGCCGACTAACTCGAGGGAGTCGTCACGTGCTCCCCCTCCAAACACGAGCCGCGACTGTTTTGTCGCCTTGAGATAGCGGAGGACCCGCTTCACCGCTTGCCAATGCAACGGCCCGGGGTCAGCAACGTAGCGGCTCACTTGGCCCTCCGCGAAGGCCAGGTCGGGCCGCGTCGCCACCATGGCGTACATGATGCTCCCCACTGCGGACTGGTATGGCACACCTGCCATCTCCTCCTTCTCCTCGTCCGTGCTCGGGCCCATGCTCGAGCTCAGCTCACACGTGGTGGTCATGGGTGTGCCGATGGGGTTGCACTCCTCCATGTTGTAGCGGCGGAGTACCTCTTGCACGTACTTTGCCTGCCCCATCTCGAGCGTGCGTGCCTTGCGGTCCCTCTTGATGGCGACGCCGAGGTAGTACTCGAGCTCGCCCATGTCGGTCATTTTGAACCGACCGCCCAGTTGCCGCTTCAGGTTCACCAACTCCTCCATGTCCGACGACACGAGGATGAGATCATCCACATAGAGTGCCACGATCTGGTGCAACCCCGGCGGCTTCCGCACGTACACGCTGTGATCCGCCTCGCAGCGCTTGAAGCCAAGCTCGGCCATGAAGCCGTCCATTTTCAGGTACCACATGAGTGGCGCTTGCTTCAGCCCATAGAGCGCCTTGCGAAGCCGGCACACCTTCCCCGGCGGCGCATCCACCCCCTCCGGCACCTCCATGTAGACCTCCTTGTCCAGGTCACCGTTAAGGAACGCAGTTTTCACGTCCATTTGGTGGACTTCGTAGTCGCGCACCGCCGCCACGGAGAGGATGGAGCGAATGGAGGCGAACTTCGCCACCGGCGCGAAGGTTTCATCGTAGTGTTCACCCTTTCGCTGAACGTACCCCTTCGCGACCAGCCGCGCCTTGTACCGCTCCACCTTCCCCTCTTTGGTGAGCTTCTTCTTGAAGATCCACTTGGAGCCGATGATTTTTGCGCCCTCCGGCCTGTCAATCAGCTGCCAAGTGTCGTTCTCTTCATGGGAGACGAGCTCAGATTTTATGGCTCCCTCCCACTCAGCCCCATCCTTCCGTTGCAACACCTCCTTGACGGTCTCGGGCTCCTCTTGCGCAAAGAACGCTTGAGCAAGCCCGGTCCAGATGCCCTCCGCGGCATCGTACCTCTTTGCCGTCCTCCTTGCGCGTCCGCTTCTCCGGGGCTGCTGCTGTTGAGGCTGCTGCTGCTGCTGCCGTTGCTGCTGCTGCTGCTGCCCCTTTTCGATGCCACTCGCACCACTGGCCTGCTCCCCCTCTTCCGGGGACCGTGGAGATGCGGGCTCACTCTCCACCTCTTCGTTCAGCTCCACTGCTGCCGGTGCTTCGGACTCATTGTCAGACTTGGCTGAATGCAAATCAGCTGCTCCCACATCGCCCGGATGGTTCTCGCCGGCTGGAGCCGATGGGACGTCACCCTCTTTTGTGTCCTCCGGTGTCTCCCCCTCAAGGAGTGGCACCCACTCCCCACGCTTGGAGAGACCCGCGTCCTTGTCTGTCCAACGGCTGGCCTCGTTGAATGTGACGTCGTGACTCTTCACGATCTGCTGCCTCCGTGGGTCGAAGAGCCGGTACGCCTTGCTCCCGCTCTCGTACCCGACGAAGATGCACCGGCGAGTCCGCGGGTCCAGCTTGCACCGACCCTCCCGTGCCTGCACAACAGCATGTGCAACACAACCAAACGTGTGGAGGTGTGCCACAGTTGGCTTCCTCCCGCTCCACACTTCTTGTGGCGTCTTCCACACCTTGGACTCCGCGTCTTTTAGCGGCTTCGTCGGTGTCAGGTTCATGATGTACGCCACTGTCTGTGCCGCCTCGCCCCAGTACCGCTGCGCGAGGCCGGCATCACTCAACATGGACCGGACCATGTTGAGGATGGTGCGGTTCGCCCTCTCGGCAACGCCGTTCTGCTGCGGAGAGTGTGGCATAGTTTTCTGCCACGCGATCCCCTTGCTCTTCATCCATGCCGAGCAGCCCTCGTACTCGCCGCCGTTGTCGCTCCGGAATGCCTTCACCTTCAAGCATGTTTGCCGCTCCACTGCCGCCACAAACTCCTGCATACAAGTCAGGACATCACTCTTCCTCTTGATGATGTAGAGGTAGAGCTTGCGGCTGTGGTCGTTGATGAAGGTGACGAAGTAGCGAGCGCCCCCGATGGAGCTCTCGAATGGTCCACACACGTCATTGTGGACCACCTCCAACTTCGCCGATGCACGCGTCCCTTTGCCATCAAACGGCTGCCGTGTCGCCTTGCCAACCACGCATGGCTCGCACATAGCATTCCTGGCTACATCGAGGCCCTTGACCTCAAGGCCCCGCACCACTTCCTTCTTCGCCATGTCCCTCACAGTTGACGGAGCGATGTGACAGAGGCGGCGGTGCCATAGGTCCAGATTTCCTTCATCCTTCGTCGCGAGGTTGGCGGCATCGGTCCTCACCGCATCGGCAAGAACCTTGGTACGGAGAAGGTACAAGTCCTCCTCCCTCTTGCCACGTGCAATTACCTCGCCGTCCCCCTCCTTCCGGATGATGGCCTCTTTCTTGTTAAAGAGCACCTCGAGCCCCTTGTCGGTAAGGCGGCTCACTGACAGCAGGTTTGCCCCAAAGTTGGGCATGTGGAGCACGTCGTAGATGGTGCACGGAATGACTTTCCTGTTCACCACCGACTCGATGCGAACATTGCCTTCGCCCGCGGCCAACTCTGTTTTGCCGTTGGCCACTGTCATGCACCGCTCGGTGGCGCCGTAGGTGATGAATGTTGCCCGGTTGCATTGTGTGTGGCGGCCTGATCCGGAGTCGATCACCGTGACTTCCGGATCTGTTAAGTCGGTAGACTCCCTGGCCATCATGGCCTGGGTGTCCTTCTTCCCGCCCTTCCTGGGCTGGTCTGACTTCTTGTTGGGGAAATCACGTGCGTAGTGGCCTTGTTTGCCACAATTTTAGCACTCCGCCTTGTTGTCACCTCTCTTGGTGCCCTGGTTGGCACCCTTCCCCTTCTTGCCTCCCCCTCCACCTTGAGGGCGGACGGCATAGGCGGAAGTTGATGTCGCCCCACTCTCTCTCCCACCACGCCGCATCCATTCGTTGCGGACGTACTCAGCCACCTTCAGGTACTTCAGCTCATCGGCGGACCAGCCACCTACGACGGTGATCATGGGACTCCATCTGTCCGGCAAGGCCAGAAGGAGGATCATGGCTTGTAGCTGAGGGTCGACCTTCCATCCGGTGGCTACGCACTCGGCAGTGAGGGACTCGATCTGCTGCAGGATCTCCATGATGTCGTCGCCTTCGTTGGCTCGGAGGGTGACGAGCCTCTTGAAGACGAAGAGCTGGTTAGCAAGGTTGGTGGACTGATAGATGGTGCAGAGCTTCTTCCAGGCCTCCGCGGCCTCCGTGCATCCTTGAATTAGTGCGCGCTGCGGAGGAGCTAGCGCTAACACCAACAAAGCAAGCGCCTTCTTGTTGCGCTTCTTGTACTTGTCCACTTCCTCCGGCCTCGCGGTGTCCGGAGGCGCGGTCTCTTCACCGTTGACCAGCTCAAGCAGGCCCTTGTCATCGAGGTAGACCTCAAACTGCCACCTCCACAAGGGGAAGCCATTTCCATCAAACTTGGAGACGGCGCCGATGCTCTCTTGCTCGGTCGTTGTCATGGCGCGCGGCGGTAGCGTGAAAGTTGAGGAGCTAGGGTCCTTCTAGGCACGTGGGCCCATAACCCTTTGTTGGCTCTAGTGGGTGTGGAGGCACCCTCAAGGATGCCTAGCTCTCACTGGTTCACGCTACCAAGGTTTGGTGTAGCCAATGGACGCCTTTGGTGAAGAGTGTGGAGCACAAGGATCACGGATGTGAGTGAGCAGAATACGTCGCATTCAGTAGAACTGAATTGAAACAAGATTTTGTTACTTAGGATAGTGAGATTACATCAGATCCTTATAGCCTGTGATCTAAGCTTTCCAACGCATCCAAGCACGCCCAAAACGGAGCAGTAGAGCCCCTGCTACGGCCGTCGAAGTAACCCTTGGTGGAGCTGCCCACCTTGCCTTGCACGCTAGGCAACGGGAGGCGCTTCGACGATGACCCGTTGAAGCGCCTTTCCTTGCCCAGAAGTCAAGGAGAAGTTCACCCTGGTCAAGGAGAATTCTCTGGTTGCTTCCTTTATGGCCCTGGTGCATTTGGAGCTCGTTGGGGACGAACTCGGATCACTGGTGGTGGATTATACCGCCAGCCATGGCGGGTACCAGATTCCACCCCCCAAACACCCGATTTTCGGGCTAGGCTAACTTTCTGAATACTCACTCAAATCGAGCGATTCAAAGCTCGATCCTGCATGGAAAAATCCAAGGAATCCAAATCTAAAGTCATATCAGGTGTTTGACCACTCATCAGTGGTCAAACCAGGGAGTACACTGAACGGCACTCATGGCAAGGGGCACACCATGTCAACACAAAGTCCTTCCCTCAAGCAACAGAAGTTGGCAGAGGGCCACGCGCAAGCATCCAAGGCCAAGACCATGGCCGGTGGAGCGAGAACGCGAGAGAGCGAAGAGCTCAGCACCACATAGCCAACGGGCTGTGAGAGAGAAAAAAACACAAATGGAGGCCAGGGGCTGCGGTCGGAAGCGACGGGGGTCCTAGTTGGACAGCCCAATCAGGGTCGACCCACCCAAAAAACAGTGGCTCAGTTCCAGTGGTGATGACGACAACGAGCAAGAAATGTTGTTCCAGCTGTGGAGGACTCCATGAACGTCCAAGAGGGCCATTCAAGAAGTGGAAATTGACTAAGAACAGACAAGGGGACACGATTGCCGCCTTAGCTAAAGCAAACTCAAGCTCAAACAGCTATGTATGGCTGGAGCAAGCAACGGAAGTAGCAGAGTTGAGTCGTCAAATCAGGTGGCTGAGGCGACAGGGGGGGCAGAAGGCTATAGCATCAGGAAAGAATGGCATGCGACAAGATTTTATAGTCGTCCGTCAGAGGTGGGTGCAGCAAGACGATGGTCCAAGCAGGCGGTCCCAAGAGACGGTCCCGCCTTGCAAGCGCCTCGTCAGTGGAAGCCTCTGGAGAATTCTACTACACAACCAAGCACATGCATAGGAGGCACAGTGGCTTGGGCTGTAGGAGGATGCTTTTGCATGAATAAACCTAAGTCATGGGTGGGCAGGTGAACGTAGCCTCCCCCAATATATTTTATTTTCTCCACCCAACTTGCTCTGACCAAACAACGGCCCCGAAAAAACTCAAGAAGCTCAGAATGAGTCTTTCCAAGGTGATACTCAACCAAATCGAATCATATTTTTTCGAGAATATTCTTAGCAGCCAGAGAACGCCCAAGAGCAACCCAGAAGTCTCTTTTGAAAATAGACCTTTCTTCTCGGACGGCTCAAACGTCCACCAATCACTCATTTCTCCACTCGAAAAATATTTGTCTCCACATTCATCAGCACACCTATTGAGGGGGAGTGCTGGAGTGGGCCATAACTACGCTAAGCGACAGCTTTGATATGGCATAGTTGTATTGACAATCGGAGGTCTATATGCAAAGTTACAGATATTTATCTGTAAGTACCCGGGTGCGGCTTGGCTAGGAATTTCCTACTGTACATGCCATATTTGCACTTAGCATCCACGTCCAAAGGGGGAAAGGAGCTTAGATCTTTGAGTGTTGCATGCACAGCAAGAATATGCATGCCTGCTGGCCCAGCTTGGTCAGCAGCTGTGTGGTGAAAGAAAGTACTGCTGGGTACTAGGCCCATACTAGTCAGGGTGGGGCTACACATGACTAGACTGCTGGGACTGCTTGCATCAGCACATGCAAGTAGATCTGTGGAGCAGAGACCACTACATGAGGTGGTACATGCACGACTCAACATTGTATCAACTACCACATGCACGACTCAGCAGTTGCATCAGCTACTACATGCACAACTCAGCAACTGCATGCGGAGCCAAGAGTGGGGACCGCTCTACATCAGTAGCAACATGCGCGACTAAGCATCTGGGACCATTGCCAAGTTGCCAAGCTTCATGAAGCTTCCTTAAGGAGGAAGCTACGTGCCTTGGATCGCGAAGACTCCTTGTGGAGGAAGCTACGACATTGCAACCCAAAGTTCCCTGTGGGCACAGAGTAGCCGGTCAACTTGCCAGGATCCCAGTATAAAAGCAATCTGGACTCAGTCAATCCAGAAACTGTAGCAAAAACTCCACCAGTAACTTCAACAGTAACTCCATCAACTCTACCAGTTACACCAGCAGTCCTCCTTTGCCAAACAATGCCTTAGACCAAGACTCTACAGATGCTCTCTCACCTGAAGACCCACGTCAACCTGGCATCCTTTTGCCAGTTTAGGTTGGTGGATTCCCCTGACTACCTGAAGGCCTGACTACCTATAAGTGGTGGCCAGATTACGTCTAAGAATTGAGAGCAGCCATTGCTAGAGCTGTCTCTCTGGAAGTTGCTCATCTTTGAGATAGGAGCTGTGTCTAGGCGTTTAGCCTAGAGTTAGTGTTTGGCGTCAGCTCTGCCTGTGTAGTGCTGATTGAGTCTAGAAGGACTCAGTTGGAGTTCCCCTCTGTCGACCCAGTAAGCCTGGAAGCACTCTGCAAGCTTGGCTAGGAGGGTCTGAAGTCCTCCGACAACCTAGTAAGTCTGGCAGCGGGTGCCAGGATGGAGAGGAGGTTGTCCAAACAACCTGGAAGCCATTTCACATGAAAGCATGGCGACCGTACTAAGACCCTTGCAACGACATCCTTGACGGCCTAGCAAAGTGTTGCACCCTTGGATGGGGCAGGTTGTGTCAGAGCATTGAGCTGAGTTGTGTGTTTCCGTTGTTTCCTTACACTAGACTTGTACTTGATATTCTTTTCAATTACAAGTCCGGTGCTAATCTTTTGCTTCCGCACATTGGAGTACAAGGTTTGTTTGCTGAGCAAAGAGGTCCTGGAAAACTGCAAGACCCCCTTGGTGCATTAGAGCACGCAGTGAATTCGTCACTGAAGGCTCCGGATACCCAACAAACCTGAACTCTTTGACTTCTATACAAGGACATCAAACGTCTAGATGAGAAAATTTCCATGCTAAAGATGATGGAAAATGGGGTGCTAAGAAGCCAACACCTCTTCCCAATAACATGAAAAAAGAAATCTTCTTCTTTGTGTATTATTATCTCAAACATTTATTGCTTTTATGTGATTTTTCCATGGTGAGTCTCCAAATGATTTCTTAACAATAATCCTGACAAAGTTTCAGAGAAATTCTGGCCAACATTTGTAATTCACTACAATGCATCCAAGTTGTACTCCTACAGCTTAGTAAGGGATCTTGAACTTATTGCAAGGTGGGGACTTCTTTGTTACCAGATGCATTATGGTCATACTGGACCTTCCAAGTAAACTTCCATTTTTTATTCTTTTGTTCTCCCAAAATTGGGTTAATTTTTTGTGGTCGTCTGTTGGCACTTTTCCATAGTTTTGAAACTCTGAAATTCATGCACTCTCCAACTCCCTAGACATACTTATCAAAGCAAAACTCACGGGGAAAAAATAAAACTTTTAATTTTGGATTCTCAAGTTCTGATCATGTCAAGCTACTACTTTAAAATCCACATCATGTCAAGTAATGGATCATTCTTTGAAGTTTCATTGTTTCAGGTCTTTCTCAAAATGGGAAGGCTGACTCTGTCCAGCACGAGAAGAGCCAATGGTCCTCGCTCTGATACACCAAGACACAAAACTACATATGGTGGATGGAATTCTCTAATTGAGACAATAAAAAGAATTAAGACATTTTGTGGTGAAACGCTCTACGTTCTCAATAGACTAGCGGATATGGTGCAAAGAGTAATTTTGAGAGTTCACAATGACAAACTGAAAGTTTTCAAAGAAAAGCGACGATGATTTTTACATATCTTATCGTTGAAACTATAGGCCACTGCAAGGTGGTAATATTTTTCGTTAAAAAATACCATATATTTGGAGGTTCAGTGTACCCAAAATGCGAGGGATACCACTTTTCTCCTCACAATGTCGGGTTATGGTTTTTCATTGAACATGTGGTGGAGCATGGTTGGTAGTTTTCCATTAGATGTTGAATTGTAGTGATCCTCATGCATGGATCTTGATCGTAGTGATCCTCATGCAATACATGCTACTCGACACAAACAACATGAATAAATCTCAGATGGAGGGATTTGAGTGTTTTAAACAAGGTTTTTGTGTCGTTTTTTGCTTGAATTAGGTGTGAATGTAGTGTTCAGATGTTCAGATTGATCTAAGGTGCTTACTAGAAAATGTCACGACCTGATGTATCATAAATGTGACAGTAGAAGTTATGAATGCTGATGTGTTAGAGATGGTTCTTGAAGCACAACACCAGCCCCCCTTCCAATTGTAAAAAATCTAATCATATGTACTCTGAAAAATTATGAGATATGTGGTTTTTTCACGCCACGGACTCGTGGTGTTGGTACGAAAACAGACTACACCTTTTCTTGTCAAAATATTAACAATTTTGTGGGTGTCCTCTCAATTAAGAGACTATTGTACATAATCTATTGTTTCACAAATGTGAAGTCCTTGTTTCCTCATACAAAACAATATTGGGATTGTGACATAGTTTTGTGACAAAAAAAGTTAATTCAATGCATCCTTCATTTCTTCTTTGCACACACCTTCCTGAGTTTGTGAATCATTCTCCTCATTTGTGCATAAAAGATGTATTTGTGCTTAAAATCTTTCTTAGACATGTCGAAAGAATTGAATATGGTTGGATTGATCAGGAGATATTGTTGTGGTTTTTGGATGAGAACAGAATCCCCATCTCTCTTGTCAAAACAGGAACACGTTTTGGGGTGTGTTCACAATGAAAAGGGTCATATTTGTGCACCCGTTGTTGACATGATTGTTGTTGCACAAGATTATTCCTTTGTTGCTCTTTCATGTGACACATGCTTTTTTACACTTGTTTGGCCTGATTGTTTTGTCACCCTCGTCATTGGACACCTATGTTTTCAGTCATAATTTTTTCAGTCACCTCTATCATTACCTACCTCTTTGGTTAGAAACCAATTTTTCTTGAGACCTGTTAAGGTAGATACCTTGAAGGGTCGTGGTTTGTGCACTTCTAGTTGACATGCTTGTTGTTGCATTAAATTAGAGATATTCTTTCCCAACTAAAAAAAGAAGGCATTCTCTTCATGTTTTATGGAGACAAAAATTGTTTATGGAACCATTCCTTTCTATTTTGATCACTAGTTTGTGGCACATCCTTGTTGTTTCTTATGATTATGAATGTGATAGTTTTTACCACTCAAGGGTTTTGGTATATGGAGCTGATTTACACCTTTTGTATGTACCGGATACACACATGTTTTTTCCCCAACGAAAGTGCGTTCGTCGAATCCAATGGTTTTCTTCAACTTTCAAATGTCGCTTGTTTGTCGTTCAGACAAGGTGCACTTACATATTAAGTGTTTGAGTGTTATGGTATTTGTTTTTCATCATATTTTCCCTGTTTTCTGACTAGTTTTCATTATAGGATGCTTTTGTGCGCACAGTCATAGGACAAATCCCTGTTCCATGTTCCGACAATAGTGATGTCTCCGCGTACATGAAACTGGCTTTTGTTCATCCAACCATTTTAGGAAATCAAGAGACGCTGTTATTTTTTGAATCAAACCGCGTGCCGTTGTATCTTCCACCTTGAATCTTGCGGTATGCGCCCATCATCATATCTCCCTTCCATTATGACTAGTTTCCATCATAAGATGCCCCGGTGCACACGAAGCCCGGGTTTGTAAATGTTATGTTGAAATGTCCTCAACCGCTAACTTCCAGCCGACATGATCTGCGGTTGCATGTCGACAAAAAATTTCTCCACAAAAACTTTGATAGAACCTGAATCTGCCATTACAATCTTCTCCCAAATTTCAGACAAGATCTACATCGCCTCTCGAGGAGCCAGAATGAGGCTATATAACTAGGAAGCACGTCAGCACTCACGTGACGGTCAAAGTCATTTGGGTGCTGCTTTTTATTCCTGTTCAGTGGTACCAAACTTGGTTTCTCTGTTTGATGCCAGTGGGAAGTCTTGTTTGGTGGAAGGAAACATGACATTTTCTGTTGACGAAATAGGAATTTATGTTCTATGGGATTTACTAGGAAATTTCAAACCATGGATGAAAGGCGACTTTTCCATTGACGAAAATGGCTTTCTGTATTTTTTCATACAAAGCAGACATTTATTTTCCGTTTTGATCAACCAAAATAGATAAACCTATTACGTTTTTCCAATAGTTTCCACCTGGCAGCTTCCTAAATGCTTAGGTCGACTGCAACATCAGCAAAGTTTGTTGATTTTAACAACCACATATGATTCCATAATTTTCCCTGCGCAAAAATTAAAAGCAAACCGCCAGTTGAACTCTAAGTTATATTCATGTTTTGGTTCCAATCGTGTACCTCCACCATTGGCTCCTTGCGCCGGGGGTGAGAAGCCAATGGGGAAGGTTCACGATAGTGAACAGTAGAACACTATCTCTGGAGGGTTGACCCTCCAGAACATCTAGATGGCGATATGGAACAGTGATGATGGTTATCATCCCTTCACAATAAGGTTACTTGCCCTCGATCCTTGAAACATTCGGCATTGCGCTATTTCCCAGAAAGGATGTATCACCTTCTAATAGGAGGACCTGTTTGTTTGAATTTACCAATTCTAACGTCTGTCATGCTAGGAGGCCACAACGTAACTTGAATTAAAGCACGAAGCTGCTAGGTCGTCGGCCTAGACCAGTGCCGCAAACTGGTGCCCAATGTCGATCATCATTTGCACTGAGGACCATGGGATGAGGATTTAGACAGCCTCAGGCTCCTAGGACACGAACATGGGTCCGGGTTGGTCGGAAAGCCGACTGAGAAGATGGAGCAGGTGCTCGCATACCCACCGTATGAGTAGAGCACACGTTTTGGTTCCTAAAAAGGGAACTGGTGTTTGCATATCCAACGTTAATGCCAGAAGTTCCAGAACTATTTCAGTATCCCACAAAGGAAGTGCAAGTTTCATGTGGAAAACAGCCGAACTCGGGAGGTTTAAATGGCCATCCTCCATACAATTGAACTACTGTTTAAGCTACTTGGGCATTCTGTGTGCAAACGCCTCTCCCGTCGTGCGGGAGTAGATGAAACTGCGTGGGTCAATGTTCTAGCCGGAATATACTGGCCATGGCTGGAAACTCTCGACTAAGATCATCGAATAACGTTTCGATGCACGCAGAAGTGACATCACACCTTCCTTGACAGGCTTGCCCAAGTTACGCCCTTTGTTTTTTTTTATGCGTAGAATCCCCCCCCCCCTCTCTGTGGAAGGTGGAAGCCGTTTTGGAGCAGATCGTGGGCCGCTGAACGGTCGACAGACCACATTTGCCTTGGGCGCCATGCCCGGGGGGCTAGAGTGGACCGTTCAACAGCGAGAATCGACAACGACAGGGGTAACTCACGTTGCGTGCATGAACCTAGGCCGTGAACTGGCTAAGCCACTGGAAACCAGATGAATGCTTGAGTAAGCAGGAGATACATTGACATTTCAGCCTTCAAAAAGTTAAAAAATATGAAAATCCCCGCAAACAATCGCGAACCCTGCAAAACATCAGCCCCATGAGCGACCTCAGCTCCCTGCCAGCCGTGACGGCTTACTCGATTAACATTTCTTATTCGATGAGCTTAGTGGAGAGTCTCCAGGCGCGGCCACTGTGTACATCCTAGCTGTTCCATCGATGACATGAAGAGGCAGTTCCGCGGTTTCATCGGTAAAGTCACGCCGACTTCCTGCTGGTGTCCAAAGTCCGCTGAGAGAATGAACAATACAGGCCAAGCCATGACAGAAGCTAGTTTGGTCTCCTTATTTCCTGTACTCAGTCCATTAGTCGCCGGAACAGACAGCTGTTTCGTTCCATTGACCGACCTGTCTTCTCATATGTCCTTTCTAGAAAGAGGGAAGGAAAGGATATATGCTCATTGTGACCTGAAACTGAGTCGTCTGGATTCCTGCTCGGCGTCGCATGCGCAGGATTGAGTTGTAACATGCTCGTCTCCGGCGGGAGACATTGGTGCTGATGATGGCCGAGGGAATGCACGCATAAAGGCTTGACAATTTGCAAGCATGTCGCTAAGGGTGACAAGAAACAGAACATGTTGCACCATTTTCCCTGAATGATGTTGCTTGGCCAGAAGAACCATCCCTGGATATGTTGTGGATTTGAGCATGAGAACTCTTCCAGAACTCTCATCGTGGACGGTGGAGACGGTGGAGTCATTCATTCCGCCCCCTCCCACAACCCCACTTCCCCAAACATCCTACCACTTGGACATGTTTTGAGGTGTGTGCGACTCCACCCACGAACAAGTCCTTAGCAAGGTCAAACATCGTTAGAGCCTCCTCGTCTAGAATCGTGTAGGATCAAGCTGGCATGAGTACTTGCACTTGCACGCGGAGGTGCTCCGTTCCTGAGGTCAACCCGGCATGGCGGCGCACGTCGGCCACAGCTGCGTCCACAGGGAAGGAAGGGTAAGGTGTCTCTCGCCAAGGGAATTTGTCGCAAACATCGCGTCGCGTTGGGGGAAAGAGGGGACGCGACTTCTCATTCTTTCGCACCGCTTATCCACCAGCTATCATAAGTACCTTGTCCGTGTACTTGTCATCAGTCATCATCCACACCAAAGAGAATTTGCGACAGCCATCATCGGCATACTCGCCCTCACCTGCGCCAGTCCACCCCAACCACTCCCACAATGGCGTTCCGCTTCGCGCTCATATCGGCACTGCTGTTGCTCTCCGCCTTCGGTGACTGTCGGTCAGCCTGAAGCCATCATTTTCCCATTCTGAACCTTTCGCTAGCCACTTCAGGCCACAACAGTCTCAGTCTTCCCGTGCCATTGGGCCGAGACCGTCGACTGTCACGCGTTCCAGCGTGTCGGTTTTGGTGGATTGGTGTCATCTGCCGGTTTCCTGTCCTCCGACGTCTTGCTGTGGCCCTGCTTCCCCGCCGATGACTTGTCGTTCATCCAGGGCTCCTCTAGGGCCTTCTCCTACCAGTCTGCCGCTTCTGCTTCCTGATTTCATTCTCATGAACGATCAATGCATTTCATCACATCGCATCGCTCGCCATGCCGTGCAGGTGCCCATGCTGCCCAGAAGATCACGGTGATGGAGGACCTTCCCAATGGCAATGTGGTGCATCATCTTCTTGACAGCCGTCTCGTGGAATGTGAAATTTTCAGGACGTGCTCTTCCTGCAGATATCTTTCATACAGGGATGGCAGCGGTACTACCAATACCGCGGTATACCGCGGTTTTGTACCGCGGTATTGCTGTACCACGGTACCGTTACTTTTTTGGCGGTACCGGTACGGTATTGGTACTGACCTTGAGGGGAACCTCTCTTCTGTACCGCGGTACCGTACCGCGTTACAGTACCGTGGTACTTTCCAACTATGAGAAAAACACGTAAGATTGTATTGACGATTACTGTTTTTAGCCTGTTCTGCACTTTTGAAATGGATTTCAGAGTTGATTCGGACTACGCTTTCTGTGGTCGTCTATTTCCACAAAAAAAAAAAAAGGTTTTACAGTCGACGGTACAACATGTACTGCAGTACAACTGGAATACCGCAGTATTTTACTAATACCGTTGGTAACGTGGTACCGGTACCGGTACCGGTATCGGTAGTGACCTGCCAGAAAAGTAGTATACCGCGGTATTGAGTACCGCGGTACTCGTGTACCGCGGTACTTCTGTACCCCGGTACTCAATACCACGGTTTACCATCCCTTCTTGCATAACTCGACGTCAACAGAGAATTTTTAGTTGCTATTCAGTGGCCCAGCATTTGACGACTGCTTTAGAAGGACTCTGGCGGTGGCTTCACATTGCAAACGATGGCGTCTCTCTCTCTCTCTCTCTCTCTCTCTCTCTCTCCCTCCCTCCCTCCCTCCCTCCCTCCCTCCATCTCCGATTGCCATGCTGGACAAAGACGTGGATTACGACAAGCTAGGCCTCACCTGGTGAGGCATGTGGTTCTTGGCTTCCGTTGTGCTGCTTTGTGCTCCAAATCTGCGTGTGCTATGTTGTGCTCTCTTGTGCTGAGACTGCAGAATCGCTATGACAAGGCTGGAAAAACAATCAGCTCTGCTCTCTGGGCCGGCAAAACCTTTGTGTCGGTCTCCGACCTCCTCAACGTCAAGAACAAGAAGGTGAGAAGCCACTAGCCTTCGGTACATCATTCAGCCCCCCCCCCCCTGTCCAGGCATTTGATACTGCTCGCAATAGTGCATGCGGTTGCAGACGTGAGGTCACAACATTGCACATCCCGCGTTCACTGACAAGAAAAGTAGTGAATGGTGTGGTGTGCCACGGTAATCCTCTCGTCCTGGCTTGGTGACGGGCGCAATTTTTGTGCAGGACTGATGCGTGGTTGGTTCTTGCTATTTGAGGTTAGACCGCACTGACCACCTCGTCTGCTTTGTGCCTGTCCCTGTGTGTGTGGGTGTACATGTGCGCACTTGTCCAGGTCGGCATTGTCGCTGTCAACCTTGTCTACTCGGCATACATGAGGGCCATCATCACGATTGTGTTTGAGTGGAGCACGGGGAGCATCACCGTCGTCGGTCTGTACTCGGACAGCAAGAAGTTCCAGAAGCTGGCGGTTGTTGGTGGCACTGGCACGTTTGTGAATGTCGGTGGCTATGTCATCCAGACGGACATTGTTACTCCTGACTTCCGCAGGCTTGGAGCCAGGTACAAGTTTTACCTCGAGTAGAAAGGATGTGTAAAAGGCGGTGCAGGAGTTCTTTGGGGCTTTGGGCAAATAATTGGCAGTAACTTCAGTTCTTTGCTTGATGCACTTGGCAATGGATGATTTCAGCCATGATTATGAACTGTTTGCATGAATTTTTTCCTCAGAAACGAAACTCAAATCCAGTCCCCGACCTGAAAGCATGTGTACTCCCAAACTTGTATGACGAGAATTATGTCCATAATGCATCATGGATATCCTTCCTTAAACCACACACATGGAAGAACATTATTGAGAATGCGTATACCTTGGATGTTGATGGATCACTTCGTTAAGGAAGAAGCATGGCACTTCTGTGACATCAGAAGTTGGTGTGGCATATGAGCAATAGCCATTTCCTACACAATGTGCACCATTTGTGCCCCTCACATGTTCAGAATTTTATTTTATGGAACTTCACTGGCTCGTATGGCCTGTAAGTGTGCAAAGGATTTGTGTGCAGATCAGGACTGGTAGCCGTACTACCAACTCTGCAGTATGGTACGGTATCATTACTAACCTGCCAAGGTTCCCTTTAGTAATAGCGATAAATTGTACCGCGGTGGAGTACCGCAGTACAAAAAAATCAGGGTCTCTCCCTCTGGTGCCTTTGACAGTAGGGCGTCAAGACCGTTTTGTGTCTGTGTGTCTAACATCCTGAAGAATGAGAGAGGTTTTCAATTTCCAGAGAAGTTCTCTTACATAAAGTGTCTGTATTCTAGGTCAAAATTTGTTACTGAAGGTCAAGATTAGATAAACAACACCGTATTTAACTCCCGGGAAACTACGAGAGGGGTATCGTGGTACTCAGCACAGCTCCGGTACACTAAGACCACGAGGGGCCCGCAAGGCATTATCCTCCAAGTGTTTAAACACTTTCTGACACAGCCTGGACACGGCATGGTCACATTGCACAGAGGAAAACAGTGTATGAGCATGCTTCAAAGTGCCTTGTGTGGTGCGGTAAAAAGGAATTGAAGACATGGCATGGCTGCCATGCCATGGCATGACTTAGCATGGCGAACGCCACAATGGCCACTTTTCGTTTGGTCTTGTCTTGCTCATTACAAGAGAACCACCAAAGTCTGTCTCTTTCATCTCAAACGATTTTGTTAAAGAAAACAAGTTAGCCTTCACCCTGCTGATGGGGGTAGCAAATCTCTCACCAACATAGGGAACATCATGCTTTTAAAGGAAACATCTGCAAAGCATTCAAAAAGCAAAACCTGCAAAACTATCCACCTACTCATGTACGATGAAAATGCAAACCATAATCGAATCGTGTCATCATGACCAGCAACAGCGGCAGCACACAATCATCATCATCATCACAGTCACAATCATCTTCACATCGACAATATCATCACCATCAGCATCAGCATCACGGTCATCACCGTCATCCACACTACCGCTTCTACCATGGCTTCCGCCAGCTCCACCAATCACCACCGCGCCCACCACCACCACTACCAGCACCACCAGCACCAGCACCAGCACCACCACCACTGCCGCCACCGCCGCTGCCGCCGCCGCAAACACCACACAGACACACACCACCACCTCCACCACCATCACCAGCACCACCATCACGAACACCGTGACCATCACCAGCATCACCATCAGCATCACCACGCCCACGACCATGACCATAATCATGACCATGAGCATGGCCATGACAATGACCATGACCATGACCATCATCATGACCAGGACCATGACCATGACCATGACCATGACCATGACAATGACCATGACCATGACCATGGATGTGACAATGACCATTACCATTACCTTGAGCATCAGCATGAGCATCAGCATTTGCATGAGCATGAGCATCAACAACAGCATGAGCATCAGCATGAGTATCAGCCTGAGCCTTAACATCACTAGCAGCATCCGCATCACCATCACCATCAACATAAAAGATCTGCACACTTAAGCTGACCGGGTGGAGTGAAAACCCACCTAGCCATGGATTTAGGGGAAAAGGAGGATGTAGTTAAGGACAGTAAAGGATAGTGACATCCGACAACAAGCTTCCCTTCAGCCTCCTGGCTGAAGAATGTGCAGAAAAGGGAGACAGGGGGGAGTGAGAGGAAGATACTGCCAAATGACTTGGAGAATACTGAAGCAGGTGCATGTGGGTTTCCTTTGCAGCAAACCGGTGCCATCCTTGAATTTTTTCCACTCCGGACTGACAGATCTGAAGTTTTTACATCTAGCCCACTGACAATCCTCAAAATTTCCGTACTCACTTCAATGACAGTCTTGAAATTCTTTTGCAGATCCTTCAGTTTCCACAGCCGCACCCTGTGGATTGTGCAAATGTTCCACAATGTCTGCAACCTGCAATCAATATGTCTCATGACTTCAGAAGGTATCGTAATTTGATTGAGGAGGCCTTGGATTTGGTCATCTTGCAGCAACAGTCCATCAGTCAATTGGAGGAGTTAGTAGCAAGGCTACTGCTCCTTCAACAGACAAGTGGATGATTCATACCTCCCCTCTACTTGCAGAAAGGGCCACCATTACAGTCGGCCCACCAGTTTTAGACTTTGGGAAGATTGGGGCAGTGGATGCAGAGGCGGACTCAGAGACAAACACGGTTGCTGTTGGGAAACCAACCACGAATATCCTTGAGTTTTCAAGACCTACTCTACTGATAATCCTTTGGTTTCTGCACATCTGTCAATGAAATTCCTTAGCTTTCCACCTGATTCACGGACAATCCTTTAATTTTCTGCAACAACTTCAATGAAAAATCTTAATTTTTCACACCTAATTCAAAAGGAAATCTTCATTTTCTGCACCTACTTCACTGGCGGTCGTTACAATTTTGCAAAATCACTGGAACTTGTCAATTTTCTGCAATGTTTCTGTAGCGGGAGGGTCGGTTAGGCCCTCCCACCTCGCGATAGCGAGGGGATGGTCGCGAGCCACCCCTCGCTATTGCGAGGGGTAGCCGGTGGCCAGCCACCCGCTGGCTACCGACCGACCGGTGGCCGGCCAGCTGGGTGGCCGGCGGCTGGTCAAGTGACTGGCCGGCCACCCGCTGGCGAGCCACCAGCTGCCGATCGAGCTGGTGGCTCGATTGGCAGCCAGGAGGCCGCAAGGCATCAAGAGTCGAGGCTTGTGGCGTTGAGCCTTTGTCCTCACTCCCACCTCCCTGCCTCTTCAAGTGAGCGAGGCGAGGGATAGAGAGTGAGGGAGTGAGGCGCGAGAGGAATACAAGCACCGACGTGCAATCGCCGGATGTGCCTCGCACGTGACGATTTCACGCCACCGCGTAAAAAATGAACCTCCAGTTTTTTTACTATGAACTTTGAGTTTTGTTCACAAAAAACTCGTGTAAACTCACGAGTTCAAAGGAATACCCCCCCTCCCTTCTTTGGGACCCAGAATGAGAGGGTGAGGTAAAAACAAGAATGGGCCTCCGGAGCCTTGAAATATTTAAGTCTCCCTGCTTGTGTCGTTGATGACGATTAGCCCCAAGAGTGATGCGGAGGAGAAAACCCCTTGAGCGTGCTTCGGATGCCATTCTATGAACTCGGAGGATGACCTAAGTGCAGGGGCTGGGAGACTCGACCCGTTACAGTGGTATCAAAGCCAAACGACCCATGCAACTACCTGGGCGACGGTTCCAGTGGCTACACTAGATATAAAACACCGCAAGCATCTATAGCAGTAGCAGAACAGCAAAGGGGGGTACAAAGTCCATACTCATCCATTTCAAGCACAAAAATTTGCATTAGAAGTTCTTGAGGAGTTGTACTTCAACCTCTCAACTCTTTTAAGCTTATTCTCCATTCTAGGGGGCTGGTGGATTTTTCTTGGACGGGATGGGGAGTGCCCATCCCTAAAACCAACTATCTGCCTTCATTTTCAAGGTTCCACCTTTCCTTCTTCATTGGAAAATTAGGACAGCGCTTCTTCCCAAGGGCAGGGGCTCTCCTGACCTAAGAACATCCGAAAAAAAGGAGGATGATACCTTGAAGTTTTTTTGTAGCTTCTCCAATGCTGCCGGCTCAAGGACGATGTCGCCAAGGGGTGTAAGAGGCGCAAAAAAGACTCAAGAGGAGGCCAAGAAAGACAAGAAGGTAAAAAGAGCAGTGAGGGAGGAGCGTACAAGGGTGCAGACTCTTAGTTAGAGTTATTTTCCTCTCCTCACCTCTTTGAGTGGTGCTCAATTTCTTGTAGTCTCTTACTCGTGTCCTTACTTTATTTTCTGAGGCTTTTTAGCTTCCCTAGTGCCGTGAGTCATGGTTTAGGGTGTAGGCTAGAACCCACGTGATTGTGCCAACTATGGGGGCTTAGAAAAGCAGAATTTTCTACCATGTGATTGTGCCGACCGTGGCAGCCTAGAACGATAGAGGCGAATTTTATGATTGTCTCACCGATCATAAGAACTAGGTGAATTTGAGAGGAAACACCTCCTTGAGGTCGTGGGTGACCCTCACATCAGTCTTTACGTGCTAGTTGCACGGTGAATGGCAAGTGCCGGACCGTCCAAGTCCAACAAAGGCAAGTTAGTACCAGCCTCACCACATGCCCTCGGTGGAATCCAGATTTTGGGAGCCGCCATCGCAAGCACAATTACCAAACCAAAAGCAACCGTACCGCCAGAGGCAACCCTCGCTATACTCGGCAACACCAAAAAGCATAAGGAAGCTGAAAAAATACTCGACGAGTACGTCGACTTGCACGTTGACGACCTCCACGTGACAAACGACACGCTCCAGGAGGACGAGGATCGATTTCATCACCATCATTGTGTGGTGAACTCGAGCCAATCGCTTGAGAAAGGGAAGACACTCACCGGATCACTTGAAGCTGCCAACATTAGTGAGGCTTCCGAGAGCAGCAAAGGCACTGAAAGAAACTATGCAGGAAGGTCCCACAAGAACAAGTCAAAAGACATCATCCCAAAGGCAATGTGCAACAACCACCAAAGACTTGTTGAGTTGGCTGCCAAGGTGACGGCCAGACTCAAGATTACCATGGATGGTGGAGTGGAGATGGGTCTCCCTTTCTATGATGTGACCGTGATGGGGCAGTGCCCACTTGAGCGTCGTTAGTGACAAGAACCTCCTCCAGAAGGTGGGACTCCTTGGAGGTGTGTACATAAAGCGCACTCTCTTGCAGTGGGTAAAGGTCTATGATATGCAAGACCCTAGAGGCTATTGCCAATGCTCTAACAATATTATAGTTGAATTTTGTGTTCGCCAAGCTGCCGGCCCACATTGGGCAAAGCATCACAGACCTCGACCGTGATCACGGGATATAGCGCCCGGCCACTCACAAGGCAAGCCGCCGATGCAGTGACCTTGACAAGGCATTGCAGAGCATGACCAAGGTGCAGATGCAACATCAATCGCAACGGGCCGCAGGTGCTCATGTCAGAGTCGGTGGTAGCGATGACTTACCTACCTTGATAAATTTAGGGCCAGTCATGAAGACGTCCTTCCTCCACAGTGTCGAGATCTTCCAGAAGGGCGTGAAGGTGACTGACTGGCTGCATTGTATGAAGCACGTCCTCTGTGTCCACAAGGCACCACTCGGTCAGTGAGGCGATCTCGCCACGACGCGACTTGAGGACAAGCTCTTCAAGTATGTTGTCAAGGAGTGGGACACACAGCAACCACGCCTTAAGAGATAGTCCATGCCGTGGGAGACCTTTTACATGATCATGTGTAAGAAGTGTACCCAACGTGAGGAAGCGTAGTGCGTCTTCCACAAGATCAAGGACTTTAAGCAGCTGGGTAGCTCACTCAAAGCCTACTTGAATGAGTTCACCGCACCCGTGGAAGAAGCAAAAAGCTTCACCGAGGGTGATAGGATCCATACTTTCAAATACATAGAGTGCATACTACTAGAGTACTTGCCTCATGGTCTGACCAACAAGAAGCTGAAGGAGAAGACTACCATGACAGCAACAGGCCAAGATAAGATAATTTGGAGGGCATTGCACAACTGCATGAGTGAAGTTTATTAAGAAAAACCAAAGCACTACTATGATGCACGGCCAAACACGCATGCTCAGCAAGGCCGCGACATCTACATGGATGCTGTAAGGGCTGGTGAATTAGTTGGAAAGTGAAGCAGGGTAAAGGGCAAGTAGCGTGCAAACCCTCTAGCCAAGAAGGCTAGTGGGGACAAGGCCCCCAAGTGGGGAGCAGGAGGGGGAATGTTAACCAGGTTGAATAGGTTATACCAGGATTGCCGGTGCAGTGCAGGTTGCACCTATGGATATCTCATTGAGAAACAATTTCCATACCATAGGAAAAGACCAAGGCTTTATGCCAGAGTTTATAGCATTGAATTTGGATGTGTAGTGTGAATGAATGGAATTGTGGAGTGGGGGAAAGACGCGAATATGGGGTGTGTAAGTCATAATATGACTTCTGGTGCAGCGGAGGAAGCACCAGAGGGGTCCTTCATGAAGAGAAAATCAGTATGACGCAGGGCAGGACCAAGGTTATGTGCCAGAGGTTACGACACAATTTGGATGGGTAGTGAAAATGAGCAAAATTCTGGTTTGGGACAGATGACGTGAGCACATGGTGCGCGCATGACACCAGGTATTCTGGTGCAACAGAGGAAGCACGGGAGGGTACTTCATCAAGAGAAAAGCATCTCTATGTAAGATGGTGTCAAGGCTACTTGTTTGAGTTTACGGCATAGATTTTGGATTGGTAGTGTAAATGAGCAAAACTGTGGAGTGGGTAGGGGTGACGCAAGAATAGGGTCCGTGGTTGATACAAGGACTGCTGGTGCGATAAAAGAAGCACTAGAGGGAGTTTCATTGAGCAAAAAGCACCACAAAGTAAAGTAGGGCACGACCAAGGCTATGCACATTAGTTTACGACATGGAATTTGGATCGCAAGAAGTATGATTGAACGAACTTGTGGAGAAGGGGGGTGACGCTAGCAGGGGATGCGTAGGTAATACTAGGACTGCCAGTGTAGGAAAGGAAGCACAGGAGGGTTTTTCATCAAGAGAAAAGTACCATGACGTATGACGGTGCCAAGATTATGTGCCATAGTTTACCATACAGAATGTAGATAGGTAGTGTGAATGAACAGAGTTGTGGAGCTGGGGGAGTGACACAAACATGCAGTACGTGGGTTATACCACAACCACCGGCATAGCATAGGAAGCATTGGAGGATGTTAACAGAAATGTACAGTAACGTAGGGCGGGAACAGAGATATGTGTCGGTATTGAAGGCACATAATTTGGATGGTAATGTGAATGATCAAAATTGTGGAGTCGAGGAGGGGTTGACGCAAGTATGAGGTGCACAAGAATTGTCAGTGAAGCTAAGGAAGCACCGTTGGGTGTTTCATTGAGAAAAAAGCACCATGATGTAGGATAGGACTAAGGCTATACGCTGAATATACTGTACAGAACTTGGATGGGTAGTGTACATGAAGGGAATCGTGGAGCCTGGGGGGGGGGGGGGGGGGGGGGGGGGGGGGGAGGGGGACACAAGCACATGGTGCGTAGGTTATGCTAGGACCACCAGTGCACCTAAGGAAGCACTATAGGGTTTTTTGTTAAGAAAAAATACCATGGAATAGGGCAGGACCATGGTTACATGTCATGATTTATGGAAAAAATATGGATGGGTTTTGTGAATGAAAGAAATTGTAGATAGAGAGAGGTGACACAAGTACAAGATGCATGAGTGATACCAGAACCACCGGTGTAGAAGAGGAAGTACCAAAGGGTTTTTTCATCGTAAGAAAAGCACCGTGGTGTGTTGGGAAATGCCTCCCTTCCTCATGTGGCATCCGATCTCCAAACCAATGGCACCGATGGCAAGCCAACGTCTTCATTCTGCTACTATCTAAGTTGCAGCTCCATCCAACGGCTGGTTTGGGAGACATGACCAAAAAGAAGAAAGTCATAGCTTCTGCTACTGAAATGAAACGTGGCATAGTCTGTGTTATGGGCTTGGCACAGCATGGAGGGTTTTGCAGTTGTGGCTTCGAGGGTGGAGATGAGCTATTGACCTAGCGTGCAAGCGAGAGCTCCGCTCGGTCCTCTGCTGACATGGAGCCAAAGCAAGAGAAAGAGAACCGGCGGAGTGAGCACCGACCGGTGGTTGAGCCGGCGGAGCGAGTGAAGGATCAATGGTGCCTGGACGTTCTCACAGATCTGGATTTTGTCGTCCGTCGATCTGTTGAGAGCTCCCAGTGTCCACCACATGGACTTCACTCGGTGACTCTTGACATCGATTGAAGTCCGTACGGTCGGACTGGCAACATCGAAATACACAAGCATGAAGGACACTTGCCCATTCAGTCTTGCGTCGTCACAACTGCACAGTGGCACTCAGACTAGCATATAGCAGTAGGAAACTTCAGTTGTAAATAGCTTTGTGTGTAGTGCACCAAACCGGGCATGCAATATACCGTTAGAAAGCTCTCGAGATGACATAGGTGCCTGAGGCCTTGGCTAAGGCTCTTGAAGCTCACATCGGGTGTATAATCTGGCCAAGGGTTTCGGCTGTACTTGTGTGATGTGTGTTTTTGGAGTTGATGGAGTTAATGGAGTTTCTGTGTATCTCTTCAACTGTGTAGTGTCTATATTGATCCAAGTTGACCTCTCTGGCTAACTCATTTTTTAAACATGTCTTAGGAAGGGACCAAGGCTACATGTCACAATCTATGGGATGGAATTTGAGAAGGTGGTGTGACTTATCAGAATTATGGAGCAAGGGGGTTGACACGTGCACGAGTGTGTGGATGATACTCTCAGTGTGAAAATGTGTCTCATGTGTCTAATCACACCTTGAAGTTTGATTATTTTCCTGATGCATTAGCTTTGAGAAAGGTACTTACTGAGGTAAATCTAAATCTCTTTTTGTCTTATGATTGTGTGTGTGTGTGTGTGTGTGTGTGTGTGCGTGTGTGTGTGTGTGTGTGTGTGTGTGTGTGTGTGTGTGTGTGTGTGTGTGTGTGTGTGTGTGTGTGTGTGTGTTTGGGTTTTTGGGCCATTCTTCATAAGAAGTGTGTTTTTTCGATAAGTAAAAGTAAAAAAAAAGTTACAAACGTATTTCTTTACTCCAACATCTCAAATGTCCTTTGGTACCAGACGGTTGAGTGTTGTGATCAACTTCTTATATGCTTGCAATGGCTGTCTACCTGCCGACGACAATGTACTGTAATTTTGTAGCAATATTTTTTCATTGCATGCTGTGACATGAATAATCTTTTGCTTTTTTCCTTGCAAGGTGGTCCAGAGATGGGCCCAGTGTACTGGGGTGGTGCATGTGGCCAGTGCGCTTGAAATACATGCAAAAGTAAACGTATCACTCACTCAGTGTGCGACACCACCATGTCAAAGCAGCTAATCCAGAGTAATAATCTTGAGTTTCAAAGAGGAAACCAACGAAATTTGCAACCCGATATACACGTCAAGAAAGTGCAAACTTACTCACTGCAATTTTTTTAGATTTGACTTGTTCAATGAAATTGTATGTCCCGTTCATTGTGTTTGCGAATTGCAGAGTCTTTAAGGAACCATTGGAAATTTCTTACAAACAGCAACTTGTTTGGACTATTATCTTGTTGATAAACAATCCTTCAATGGAAAGAAAGAATGTTGAGAAGTGGTGATTCAATTTTTATGGAAATTTGGGTACAAAAGAAGGCTCTACTTATTCTTAAGAGGTAAATAAGAATGTATCACACTCTCTCACTTGAGAGTTTCAGAACTCCGGCGTAAACAGTTTAATAAGTTGTAACGGTCTAAACGTTTTCCATTGTCTATCTTCATCTGTCGTTAATGAGATTGTAAACAAAGTGGAAACATGATATAGATATGGAGCAACGGTTCCTCCAATTCAGTATATATTTTTTCCTGTTTGAAATATCCGATGCCTGCAAGAAACAACAAAACCTATTCTCATGGTAAGTATTTTGTGCCAGTTGCATGGTGGCAATCTTTTCAAACCAAGTACCTCTCTTCATAACTAACATCGCAACCCGATTCATATTGGGACTGTATAGCATCGCACACTCAGCGTGTAATAAGTGCACTGTTTCATACAAATCAAATTCCTTGACCCATATATACTATGCCACGCACTAGGGGGTCTTAGCAACGGATGAGTCTCTCCTGCTTCATACGACGGCAATTGGATAAAAAAGATGACAGCCTATCATGCTCTCTGCCTGAAGCTAACGACAGCCGTCACTCTCCAAAAAATTGCATTACCCTAAAAAAAAACCATTCTGATGTAGCCAGGGACCAAGGGTAAAAGTGAGAGTCTATGGAATGCAATCTGGATAGGTACTGTGAATAAATGAAATTGTAGAGCGGGAGGGTGACGCAAGCATAGCGTGTGTGGGTGATACCAAGATTGCCAGAGCAGTGGAGAATGTATTGGAGGGTTGATCCATTAAGAGAAAATCACCCTGATTTGGGACAAAGGCTAGGCAGAAGATTTTACAGGACAAAATCTTGATTTGTTGATTATGAGGAAATCACCACAAAACAGGGCTGGACCAAGGCTCCGTGCTAGATTTTGCAGCACAAAATTTAAATGGGTAGTGTGGATGAAGGCAAGTCTAGAGCGGGGGGAGGGGGGAATGCGAGTACAAGGTACGCACGTATTACAGCAGAGGAAGCACTAGAGGGTGTTTCATCAAGAAAAATGCACCGTGACATAGGATGAGACCATGGCAATGTGTCAAAGTTTACGCCACAAAATTTGGTTGGGTGTTGTGAAAAGGCAAAAGTGTGACATTATGTGGATGACGTTAGCATAGGATGCGTGGGTGATACTTAGACTTCCAGTAAAGTGAAGGAAGCAATAGAGGGAGTTTTATAAATAGAACATCATCATAATGTAGGGTGGTTACATGTTAAGTCTACAGCACAAAATTTGGATGGATAATGTGAATGAACAGAATTGTTGAGGGTGTGAGTATAGGGTGTGTGGATGATACCAAGATTGTTGGTGTAGTGGAAGAAGTACTAAAGGATTTCTCATCAGTAGAAGAGCTCCATGACGTAGGGTGGGACAAGGGCTACAATGGATTTTACGGCACAAAATGTGGATGGGTAGTGTGAATGAACAAAGCTAAGGAGCAGGGAAGAGGAAAAAGGCATAAGTTGCATCGGTGATACCAAGACCGCTGGTTTAGAGGAAGAAGCATCTAAGGATATTTCATCAAGAAAAAACCACCAAGACATTGGGGAAGACTATGGCTATGTGATGGAGTGTTCGACCTGGAATTTGGATTGGGAGTATAAGGGAATAAAAATGTGGAGCGGAGGGGAGGAGTAATGTAAGCACGGGATGCGTCGGTAATACCAAGACCACAAATGCAGCAGAGAAAGTAACAATAAGTATTCTATTGAAGGAAAAGTGCAACGATATAGGGCAGGACCAAGGTTGTGCACAACATTTACCACACAAGTTTTGGATGGGTAGTGTGAATGATTGATATTGTGGAGCAAGGGAGGGGGACATGCGAGCATGGAGTACGTAGCTGATACCAGAACTGCCTCTGTAGCACAGGAAACACTGGAGGATGTTCCATCAAGAAAAGCACGCTGATATAGGATAGGACCACGGCTCTGCCATTTTTACTACACAAAATTTGGATAGGTAGTGTCAATGAATGGAATTGTGGAGTGATGGTTGACATAAGTACAAGGTGCTTGGGTGATACTAGGACCTCTAGTGCAAGAGAAAAAACATCTAAGGGTGTTTCACTGAGATAATTGTACCATGACTTAGGAAAGGGAAAATGCTGTGGACTGTAGTTTACGGTACAAAATTTAGGTAGGTAGTGTGAATGAAAACAATTGTGGAGCTCGGGGGGTGACACATGCACAGGTTGCATGTCTGATATTGGGACCACTGTTGCAACAAAGGCAGCACTCGAGGATACTTCATTAAGAGAAAAGCACTGCGACGTAGGGCTGGACCAAGGCTACACGGCAGAGTTTACGGCACAGAATGAGGATGGATATAATGAATGAATAAAACTGTGGAGCGGGACGAGTGACACAAGCACAGGGTACGTGCTTGATACTAGGACCATCGGTGAAGCGAATGAAGCACCAAAGGGTATTTCAGTAAAAAGAATGTACCATGATGTAGGGCGGGACGAGGACTACATGCAAAAGTTTGCAACAAAGAACTTGGATGTGTAATGTGAATGAACAGGATTGTGGAGCGGGTAGAGGGGGAACACGAGCATAGGGTATGTGGTTGCTACCATGACCGCCTATGTAGCGAAGGAAGCACCGGGGGACGTCCCATCGAGAGAAAATTACGGTGATATAGTTTTTGACCAGGGCTATGCGCTGAAGTGTATCGAACAGAATGTGGATGGATAGTGTGAATGAACAAAATCTGGAGCAAGAGTATTACGCAAGCACGTGATGCGTGGGATGATGCCAGGAATTTCAATGAAAAGGAGGAAGAAAAGTAGCATGAACTAGGGTACAACCAAGCCTATGCGCTAGAATTTACAACACATGATTTTGATGAGTAGTATGAATGAATACAGTTGTGGAACGGGGGAGGGGGAGGAGGGGTGGTGAAGCAAGCACAAGATGCGGGGGTGATGCCAGGACCATTGGTGTAGCGAAGGAAGCACGGAAGTGTACCTCATCAAGAGAAAAGTACTGCAACTTAGGGCAGCACTGCACTGCACTGCACTGCACTGCACTTAGGGCACCAAGGCTACTCGCAAGATTTGATGGCACAGAATTTGGATGGGAAGTGTGAATGAATAAAATTGTGGAGTACGAGGTTAACATAAGCATGGGATGAATAGTTCATACCTGGACCGCTGGTACAGCTAAGGAAGTATCAAAGGATGTTTCATTTAGAGAAACACACCATGACGTAGATTGGAGCCGAGGCTATCCGCCAAAGTCTATGGCATGGAACTCTAATAGATAGTGTGAAAGAACGGAATTGTGGACGGGGAGGCTGACACAAACACAGGATGTGTGGGTGATGCCAGGAACACCAGTGTATTGAAGGGTGTGTCATTGAGAGAAAATTACCATGATGTAGGGTGGGACCAATGCTACACGCCAGAGTTTACGACACATATTTTTTATTGGTCGTGTAAATGAATGGATTTTGGAGCAAGGGGGTTGACACGAGCATTATATGTGTGGGTGATAGGTGGACTGTCACTGTAGCGGAGGAAGAAATGTAAGGTGTTTCATCAAGAGAAAAGCCCCACGATGTGGGGTGGGACCAAAGTACCAAAATGTTTCTTAAATTTGTTCTTTTTTGGGAGCCTTTTTTTATTCTTTTGTTCTCTCAAAATTCTGTTGGTTCTCGTCCATAGTTTTGGAGCTCTGAAATTCATCCACTCTTACTCTCCCTAGACATTCTTATCAAAGCAGAACTCATGCGGAACAATCAAACTTTGAAGTTTGGATGCTCAAGCTCTGATTACATCAAGCTGCTTATCTAAAATCCACATTCCGCCATATTCACCTCTTGCATTTGCTCTCGCTTGTGCCTCAAGAGCGATATCAAACTTGGGCAGTCAAGCAAATTACACGGCCAAACCCGAGAGTTTCAGAAGTGATTCTCCCACTATCTAAATATTTTATTAAGGAAATTATGGATGAGTAAGAAATAATTGTTGAGGAAAAATATAGATGACGGTTCCGATTATGCCATAGTTTAAAAGATGGAATTTAGAAGGGTAGTATGACTGAACAAAACTGTGGAGCAAGAAGGGGTGACATGAACACGTGGTTGATACCACAACCGCCGGTGTAGTAGTGGAAGCATGAGGGCGTGTTTCATAAAGAGAAAAGCATCGTGACGTAAGGCAGGACCAAAACTATGTGCCATATTTTATGGCACAAATTTTGGATGGATAGTGTGAATGAATGGAATTCTGGAGCTGAGGGAAGGTGATGCAAGAAAAGGATACATGGGTGATACCAAGACTGTGTGTGTAGCATAGAAACCACCGGAAAGTTTTTTTATGATAGAAAAGCACCGTGAAAGAGGGCAACACCAAGGCTATGTGCTCGATTTTTTGACATGTATTTTAAATGGGTAGTGTGAATGAATGAAATCATGGAGCAGGGAGGGTGACAAGAGCACAGGATGTGTGTTTGATACCAAGAGCGCCGGTGTAGTGGATGAAGTACCGGAGGGTGTTTCATTGAAAGAAAAGAAATGTAACATAGAGCAGGACAAAGGCCATGCGTCAAAGGTTACGGCATAACTGCATGTGAATGAATGCAATTGCTTGTGAATGAATGAAATTGTGGAGTGAAGGGATGATGTGAGCATAGGATGTGTGGGTGATACCAGGACTGCCACTGTAGTGGAGGAAGCACCAAAGGGTGTTTTTTTGGGAGAAAATTACCATGAATAGAGAATGGACAAAGTCTATGTACCAGAGCTCACAGCACACTTTTTGGATGGGTAGTGGGAATGAAAGAAATTGGAGAGAGAGGGGGTGATACAAGCACGGGGTGTGAAGATGATACTTGGAATGTTGGTGCAGCACAGGAAGCTCCAAAGATTGTTTCATCAAATTGAAAGTACCATTGCGTAGGGCAAGATGAAGGCTGCGCTCCAAATTTCACGGCACAAAATGAACTGTGATGTATGGGTATTACAAACAACACAATTTGTGGAGCGGTGGGGTGACATGACCACACGGTGCATGGGTGATAATTGGATCACTTTTACATGGAAGAAAGCATTGGAGAGTCTTACATCAAGAGAAATGAACTGCGATGTAGGGCGCAAACAAGGCTAGACGTTGGAGTTTATGGCATGGATTTTGGATGGGTTGTGTGAGTGTGCAGAAATGTGGAGGGGGTGGGATGACGTGCACACAGGGTTCATTGGTGATACTCGGACCTGAGATGTAGGCATTGTGTACATGCTACCCATTTTGGCCAACCTTGTTGGAGTGAGCGATAACTACGGAGCCAACCTTGATGGAGTGAGCAACAAATTTGATATGGTGTAGTCAGATCGACAATTGGTGGCGTGCATGCAAAGTTACGGATTTTTATCCGCAAATACCCGGGTGCAGCTTGGCCATGAATTTCCAACTGTACAGACCAGATTCAATTCTGGCATCCAGGTCCAAGGGGGGAAAGGAGCTTGGATATTTGAGTGTTGCATGCACAGCAAGGCTGGGCATGCCTGCTGGCTCGGTTTGTTCAACAGCTGCAGAGTGTAAGCAAGCACTGCTCGGTACTTGGCCCAGACCATGCAAGGTGGGGGTACACCTGACTGGACTACTGGGACCACTTGTATCAGCACATGCAAGCAGAGCTGTGGAGCAGGGACGACTCTGCATCAGGTGGTGCATGCACAACTCAGCATTACATCAACTACCTTATGCACGACTCAGCAGCTGCATCAACTACTACATGCACGACTCAGCAGCTAAATGCGGAGCCAAGAGTGGGGACCGCCCCGTGCCAGTGGCAACATGCGCGACTCAGCAGCCGGGACCACTACCTAGTTGCCTACCTTCAAGTAGCTTCTTTAAGGAGGAAGCTGCGTGCCTTGGACGGGGAAGATTCCTTCTAAAGGAAGCTACAACCTTGCAAGAGGAAGTTTCCTCTGGGGACAGAGTAGGTGGTCAACTTGCCAGGATCCCAGTATAAAAGCAGACTGGACTCAGTCCACCAGAAACCAGCAACTCCAGCATAAACTCCACTAGCAACTTCAACACCAACTCCATCAACTCTACCAGTTACACCTACAGTCCTCCTTTGCCAGACAACGCCTCAGACCAAGACTCTAGAGACACTCTCTCACCTAAAGACCCACACCAGCCTGGCAGCCTTCTGTTAGCCTGGGTAGGTGGACACCCCTGACTACCTAAAGGCCTGACTACCTAGAAGAGGTGGCCAGAATACGTCCAAGAGTGGAGAGCAGCCATTGCTAGAGTTGTCTCTCTAGACGTTGCTTATTTGTGAATCATGTGCTATGTCTAGGCGTTGAGCCCAGAGTTAGTGTTTGATGTCAACTTTCCCTGTGTGGTGTTCATTGAGTCTGGAAGGACTCAGTTGGAGATACCCTCTGTTGACCAAGTAAGCCTGGCAGCACTCTGCCAGCTTGGCTAGGAGGGTCAGAAGTCCTCTGACGACCCAGTAAGTCTGGCAGTGGCTGCCAACATGGAGAGGAGGCTGTCCTGAAAACGTGGAAGCCATTTGACCTGAAAGCATGGTGACCATGCTAAGACCCTTACAGTGATAGCCTTGACGGCTTAGCAAGGTGTTGCGCCCTTGGATGGGCCAGGTTGTGTCAGAGCATGGAGATGAGCTGTGTTTTGCCACTGTTTCCCTGTGTTATGCTTGTACTTGATAGTCTCTTCAATTACAAGTTTGATGCTAATCTTCCGCTTCGGCACATTAGATTACAAGGTTTTTTTGCTGGGCATAGAGATCCTAGGCACTAGCAAGACCCCCTTGCTGCATCAGAGCATGCAGTGACGTTTTCACTACAGGGTCCAAAAACCCAACATGGTATCAGAGCACAAGCAAGTCCGGACATGCTCAATATGTAATTAGAGTAGTAGATCCGTGCCGCCAACAAGAAGCAGCAGTTACAACTCAATCTTCAAAGGATGACAATGTGTGTCATCACACTCCAGTGACAGGGTGAGCTTGTGACGTGGCGACTCTACAAATATGGAGTTTATGAGGATGCTTTGAGCAACCTCAATATGGAGAGCCTACGCATGGACTCTGAACAGTTGAATGACCTCTCAGCACCAAGCTTTTGTGTGGAACAAGGACGTGGTCCAAAGAGAAAACAAGCAGTAGTTGAAGAGGCGAAGGGCTCAAGAGAGGAGGCGCTTCACACAAGGGCATGCCAAGATGATGTGCGTGCAAATGGAGTCTTGCGATAACAGTTGATTGATAAGTGTCTTACGCTCTTATCTTCTAAAGTGGAGCGCATAAGCTTTGAAGCTCACCATCTACAAATTCAACAGCACTTGTCCCAGATTAAGTAGCAAGTACATCTTCAGCATCAGCTTCAACTGGCACAAGTACCATCATCATCAACTACAGCAGTACCGCACACAAATGTGGCACAGTTCATGCCACAAGCTCTTATCCGAGCACAGATGCTAGTGATACAGTTCGTAACTTCAGGCATGACACAACTCTGCGTGGTTCAGCCACAACACCCTGAAAGAGAGGTGCCATATGTGGCACTTGTACCACCACTGCTTGATAGCTAGGGAACAGGCTTTCTTGCATGAAAGCATATAGCAATGACAATAGATTGGCAAGTAGCAGCATTTTGGCCAATGTGAGCGGCATACCCGTGAGCTGCTAGCTGCCAAGGCAGCTCAGCTTGGAAGTCAGGTGGCACAGATCCAATAACTGAATAAGGACTTGCAGCTGAAAGCTTCATCAACGTCACCTAAGCCATCTACACGACTGCCATAGCTCAGTTTTCCTCCTCATATGTCAAAAACTGTCTTTCCTCAGTAGACAAAGTCAGCTTCATTTCTTCATGGAGGAAGCGTACAAACTCGTACGGTGTTCCTTGAAGCGTCCACAACAACACCATTGCAACAGTCAAAGTATGCAAAAGTGCCACCAGGGTTTCAAGCGCCACAAGCAGTAGCTGAAAAAAATAACAGTACTTCTCAAACACCCATGTGATAATTTCACGATGGTCGGCATCACTCCATGTACTGCTTTGCGAGTCGCAAGCAGAGAAGCCATTGGAAACAACCCAGATTGCTAGAGAGCCAAGGCAAGTAGCCATCTTGCAGCAGTTCATGGAGGGTGGAGTGGTGACCAAGGAACCAGGCTACCATCAGTAGCCTGGCAGCAGGAAGCAACTGTCGCAAGGATAGTGCCTAATTGACAGAAAATTGACGGCACTAGTGGTCACAGGGTTGGACGCCTTGCCAAGCGTCCATAAGCTGACCAACAAATCAAACATTGGCTCCGCATCCCAGACAGAGTTCTCATACTCCATCCAACAGAAGACAACCCAGTAGCTAAATGCTGATGGTGTAGCAGAGGATCGAAGGTGGAAGTGTATGACAAGCTGACTCTTCACATGACCCTCAAAGTGTGTGACAACCTGACTCTTCATCAGCTTGTACGGAGCCAACTCAACAACAGCATGCACTGTCAATGTAGCAGGCGTCCAAGAGAAAGCCAGTCTACGGCCTGTAAGAGTAGCCTTGATACAGCAGGTTCTCGTGTATGGAGCCAAAAGCATGTGGGAGCTCACATTATGAGCTTACAAGATGTAAGTGTATCGACATAGCGTCGGTACAAGAGGAAGCAACATGGTGGTAGCTCCGGGACAGCTCACCACCATCGGCGTAGTAGTGATGAGAGCACCAAGGCAGAGACACTCGTTAGCATTATGACATGTACTTCTTGCAACTGAAAATCCCATTTCATGACACAAAGCGGGCAAAAGCTGAGGAAGAAGAAGAAGAAAAAGAAAGGGGAGCGTCTGAGAAAAAAAAGGTACCATTTGGTTGTAGCGTCGGCACCAAAAATTACAGCAGCACAAGTGTAGCGAGTTTCGTGATGGAGTGGAGCAACCAGAGTCAAGGTGTGCAACATTGTGGTCGTGCACATCATCATGGTGCTGCTAACAATAGCAAGCATGTGTGGATCCAAAGACAATACAAAGCCAAAGGAAAAAATTTGTAACAGCAACAATCCCCTTAGTGAGAGCACATCGATCTCTACATCTTGAGACTTCACCACGACAACACCTGCATGGATGTATTTCACATTTGAGAAGACCTCTGCCTTCTTTGAAGCAGCCAAGTGAATTAAAATCCTGAACACATCATCAAAGGAGCGTGTCGGCATTGGCCATAGCTATAGCAGCTGTGAAAGCGCCAGTAGCAGCTTACTTTGTCAAAGCAACCGCAAAGGAGATTCTTGAGTGAGGGGGAGGGAGAGCAAAGGTGTTGGTCAGGCCTTGAAAGAGCCACAATACAGTGAGCTTGGAAGTAGATGTCCTCCTGCCGGAGTAGCGGGTGGATGTAATAAGCCCATCACGTGCATGGTGGCATGCCCGAATGGAGCACTTACGTTCCATGGCAAAATCCTGCCAGAGCAGTAGGTGGAGGCAGTAAACCCACCTGGTGTCAGGTCGCGTGCACAAATGGAGCAGTTGAGCTCCATTTCAAAATCATGCCAGGGGGGTTGGTGGATGCAATGAGCCCACCACGTGTTAGGTGGCAAGCACAAACGGAGCAGTTGTGCTCCGTGGCAAAATCCTGTCGGGTGATAGGTGGAGGAAAAGCAGCAAAGAAATTTGGACGCATCTAAACTTGAAATCTGACAAGGATCTTGTCCTCGTATTTCCACCGGAAGGCAAAAAATTTTGGTGGGGCAAGCGGGCTCCTCACGACCGCAAATTTCAAGCCTGAAGCAGCATGCTGGAGGGCAACTGGTCACGCAGTAGAAACCTGAGTAACAGTGCAGCAGTCGGAGTAGCTATCGGAGTGAAGGCTAGGAGTCCGAGGTCCAGGAACGACCTTGGAGCAGCTCGTTGTGATCACAAGCTACGTGGTTAAGCCCGTCCTTCATGCTGATTGGAGCTATAATACCAACCACTGTGAGGTGCCTTCTGGTAGGTGGAAGCAATGACCACCAGTACCAGTAGCAGCAGCAGCAGATCAGTAGGAACAAAAATAGGAGACATCCTGTGTCTATTACAGGCTGCCTGGTGGTTAAAAAAAAAAACCAGAACTCAAATTCTGTTTCGGTAGCAGCCAGAACCCAGTTTAAGTTTCCTCCCCTGGAGGGCGAGTTTACTTCTTGCTGCTGTGGATCCTCCTTCATCAGCAGTCAGTGCAACAGCAAAGCAATGGTAGCAGCTGGAGAAGCAACACCCATCAGCAGCAGGCACTTGCTAAAATTATCGTCGCAGCAGCATTGCACTGCTCTTACAATGGAGGTGACCACTTCTGGTGGCGTGACGTGCTGACATCGTCACAAAAAAAAATGGCGTGGGCGCTGAACTGTGAACGGGGAACGCGGCTGCAGTAGGTTGAGCTTTGGTGCACGATGTTGCGCAACCAGCACAGCTCACCGCAAAAAATAAAGAATACATTGGAAGCCAAAAGTGGCTGAGCTACAGTTGCAAAATGGAGCCCAATCAGGTCGAGCTGTGGTGCGCGTCCAAAATAGCGCGGCCGGAACAACAAAAAAAAAGAAAAACTCGCAGTCGCAAGCGAAACAGGGGCTGAAGGGGGGAAGCGCTGAGCGAGGGGTAGGAGCGACATCCACGTTGGACGTCGCACCAGCTCGCCGCGATGGCGAGCTAGGCCAAAGGCCTGCCGCGATGGCAGGCAAGGTCGTGTTAAGGCCCTCCCGCAGCAGTAGGCTGGCGCGAAGCCCCTACTGCAATGGCAGGGAGGCTGGCCGGCGACCAGCGAGCAAGGCCTTGCTCGAGGCCTCTCGCCCCTGAGGACTGGACCCCATACAAATCTTCTTCCCCAAGGACTGGACCCCTTTCCACATAACGCATAATAAATACCTCGGGTTTTGTAACAACATCACCATACCAGCCTGGCAGATTCAAGGTAAACACCCATCCCTCTCTGCCACGTAAAAAATCCTCCTGGCATCTGTCCTTAAGCCTTTAACATACTGGAGCAAATGGAGCCATGTTAAACTCCCCATAGACTCCATACAGTTCATGCACAAACTCATGAGATCAAACATCCTAGGCCCAAAACAAAAGGATGTGCATATCAGAATCATTATTTGCTCAATCCAAGTCAGCGACCGCCTTCGTTTCCTCCCCCCACCTTTTAACACACTGCCCCTTCTGAAATCAAAGTACAGATACCATTGAACATGCTTTCAAAAATTGTCAAAATCTTTGACCTACTATAATCAGAATCCTACAAAGTGTACACCTCATAGGAAACCTAGCCATTGAACATGTCTTCCATTTTAACGACGGGATCAAGCGGTTCCCATGGTGGAAAATGCTCCAGGCGATAGCCTTCCGAGAGTTCTGGTTACTCCAATGTAGGGCCTCTCGACAAGAGTCCCCACATCCTCGTCACCCTGACTCCATACTACAACACACAATCCTCTCAAAATTTGAAGACTAACTGAACACACATATCCTACCTTGCCCAAATTAACAAACCTCACGCCCACAAAGCAATTGCCCACATGATATCCCAACTAGCATAACCACCGACATTATGCAAAGTGGACCGCAAGGTCCAACCACCACACATTGTCATTGCCTCCCAGTTACGGCGTATCTGGTCCCAATGTTAACCTTTACCTCAGGGGGATGGGCATTTCCACGAGTTGCTCAGAGAGTAACTAGGGAACCCCCTAAACCACGGTTAAGACCGTTGGTTTGAAATTTTCCTTCGATGGTGGGTTAATGGGTTCAAATCGTACATATCCCCAAGACAGAGCCCTCTGGGAACCTACCCGGGTACGACCCCTGTTGTCGTATGGGAAGCGGCAGCGCTTTAAGTCCCCACCGACAGGTGCCAATGGGGTTACCACCAGACTAGGTCGATTTCGACCCCAAAAAAAAAAAGTGTGTTAGGAAAGTGTACCTGGTAATGTACCTGGTAGATACCAAAGATTTTATATTAATTCATTCATCTGTATAATCCCTAGACAGGTATGGGATGTCAATATTTGTGAATTGACAGCCTGCATTGAGAAGCGAAGTGCTACCAAAGTAGCACTTCGCTTCTCAATTCCAGCTTCGATGACTGGTCAGTCTTGATGGTTAATATGAAAAGTTTTCCGTCAAGCAACCATCATGATCCAAATAACCCCGTGAATTAATGCAAAGCCCCCCCCCCCCCCCCCCCCCCCCCCCCCCCCCCCCGTCTCCTCGAAGGAGAGAGTGTATTGAGATGATATAGCGAGGGGTGAATGACCGCTATAAATGTGCAGTTGGGTATGGTACATGCTAGAGTTTCATTGTCCATTGGAATTATCTCCAAATAATACATTAGAGTTGTGTACATGTTTTACACCCACTTAGCTACACCCCCCGCTACACTCACCCAATACTCTTTCATGTTGTAGGAGGTAGGAGCACTGGATGTAGTACCGGGTGTAAGAACATCCCACAAAAAAATGAAACTAAACTGGAAAAGTGTATGTGGTAGTGTAGCTGCTAAACACCAGAGAATTTCCGCTAATTTGTTAGTCTGTATGAATCCTTGGACATGAACAGGCCGTCAAGATTTTTCAAAGGACAACCTGTGGTCAGTTCTCAATTCTAGCTTTGATAACTGGCTCGTTTTGATGTTTGATATGAAGAGTTGTATTTTTAAGCTACTATTGTGAACGGAATAATTTAGTCACATATTTCTGAGATGAGAAACGGCTCCCGTGAATGGATGCAACGTTTCCACCATGCCCCCCAAATGAGAGTGTATTGGGAGGGTGTAGCAGGTGGTGTATTTTACAGAAAAATGTACAACTGTATACCGTTCATGTTACAGTTTCATTTTACCTTCATAGTATCTCCAAGCAATACATTAATGTACATTTTTTCTATCCCCCACCAGTTCCATTCTCCCACACACTCACCCAATCCACCTTCATGTTGGGAGGGAGGAGGAGACGACACTAGATATAACATGGGATGTGTATACACCCCCCAACCTCCAAAATGTGTATTGAGATACTTTATCTGATACTGTAGCTGGTAGAAAGCAGAGAATGTCCACTAATGTATTTTTCTCTCTGAATCTTTGTCTATGTATGGGCAATTAAGATCAGTCAATCAACAGCCTGCAATGTTCCAACAACATATTGGTACTCAATTCTTGCTTCGACAACTGGTTGGTCTCGATGGTTCATGTTGCAACTTTTCCATCAGCCACTTATTGCGAACAAACTATGCATAATGTTTTTAGATGCAATATGGATTCAAGAGATGGATGAAAATCCCTCCCTCCTCCAAATGTAAGAGTGTAATGGGATTGTGTAGCAGGGAGTGTATCGTACGGACCACAAAACTTGTACGGTAGTGTACAGTTTTAACTCCTCCCAGCTACATCCCCCAATACACTCTTCCAACATGATCTCATGTTAGAGGAGGATGGGGAAGGGGAGGGGGGGGGGGGACATTGG
>SZWC01000214.1:134217-151250 GCA_023375785.1 Penium margaritaceum | reverse complement strand
GGGGGGGGGGGGGGGGGGGGGGGGGGGGGGGGGACATTGGATGTAGCTGCGGGTGTGGAGACAACCCTAAAAACTCAACAGTGTACTAGGATAGTGTTCCTGACAGTTTGACCAGTAGACAACAGAGAAGATACGCTCTTTTTTAGTATTCTAATCTTTGAACTCTTCAAAATGTACATTCCATGGACATTCTTTGATCAATAGTCTGAAATTTTCTGCTGGAGCTTAGTTTGTCAGTAACAGATTCGATATGTGGTTGGTCTCCATGGTCAACATTGAGACATTTGAGACAGCCAAATGTTGTGAACCAACAAATCCTGTAGGATCTTATCTGCAATGCGGTTCCTAATGGCCTCGCCTCATCCAACCTTCTCTTTCCCTTTCCATGCTGGTACTGGAAATTTTCCCCCAGAGACACAGCTGCCATTCCACCACTGCCCACACCCACATTCACGTCATTTTCACAGTCCAAATCTCAGCAATGTTTCCTCACTTTTTCCTTCCAGAGTGTACGTTTGTTCCTGCTCCAAGCACCACTCACCCACTATTTCCAATACTCCATGTACTAATACCCTCTTGCCGTGGAGCCATCACCCAAAGGCCAGTAGCAAAGAAACTTAGCTCCACATGGTGATAAACATTCCTCCTCTTTGGTGCATCCACCCGCACAGTCTCCTACAGCTTTCTAGAGTCCTCCACAACCATACCATACCATACCTGTTGAAATAGTATGCACCTTGTCCACTGACTAGCTGGCTAGCTACACATACAGACAAGGAATGCACTGCTCTGTGGAGTACGTCCCCTTGGTCTGTTCTGAGATGGGCCGGAATGCACTGCCCATAATGGGTATGTCCCCTGTGGCTCATCATAGGAACCATACCTTTTTCGCATGGTTGAATAGGCATCGGAGTCTCAAGCGAGAGGTCGCGGGTTCAAACCCTGCGACGGCCGCAATTTTATTTGTGGCCAAAACTGGGACAGGAAGCTTCTAGGAAGCTTACTAGAGCCTGGCTTCAGGATGACACTTAGCGGTCTAAGGACTCGCCATGTAGGACTGTAGGTTGAGGTTGGGTCCAGTGGAGCCACTACAAGCAGAAGCTTTAGCAAAGCTCTGCAAGTATAAAAGTATATACCTTGCATGCATCCATTTACAGTTCTTGCCTTTGAGACTCCTCACAGAGTGTCCAACCAAAGGTAGACACTAAAGACCAACATGCGGACTTTGTGAGGTTGCAAATCAAACGAACCTAGAGTGTGGATCCCTCGTTCGAGGGTGATATGCTATCTTGGTTGCAATAACAAGAGCGGTTGGCGGCCTCCCATGTCGAGACCCGTTTTCTAGACCATTTCTATCCGGCGCATTGACAATACCATACCATCATTTCTATTGCAACATCTCCTCACTGTGTCAGCACTGTCCCTAGAACACTGCCTCCATGCTGAATCTATCCAGTCCGGCATAGCATATGAGTCTATAGTGAAGAAAGATGGAAGATGGTTTCATGAAAGTGGGCATCGTGTGTGGATAATTGATGATGAGAACGTCTGGATCAAATTCCAGGTTTTCCTCTACTTCCTTCTCCAATGCCTTAAAATCTTCTTCTCCTTTTTCTTCCACCCCAACATATTCACTCAAACCTCCCACACACTCTTGATGAAGAGAGAAAGGAATATTCTTGCTCCTTTACTTGTTCCTTCACCATGGCCTAAGCCTCTATCACCTATAACATAGTATTACGCTAAGGTTGGCGCTTGGCTCTCACGTCATCCTACTCTTCGACCTCCCCTGCTGCATGCGCTGTACCTACTGTACCTGCTCCACCAGCCACATCTGTGATGGTATCATCAGTAGGGGAAGTGATGGCCAGGATGGTTGCTGCTACTGCTGTATTGGTGGTGCTGGCGGACGGTACCAGAGTAGCAGCCTCAGAGGTCTGTGCAAGTTTGGACCTTGCACTAATCTTGCACTCCAACCCTCCCCCTCCCGCGTCTCCCAACACCACCATCACCCCTTGCTCCTCGCCTCCCAGTACCATCCCTTTCCCCTGCTGCTACTGCTGCTATTGCTGTTGTTGAGGAAACTTGCCACCCACCAGGTGCAATTCCATGGTCGCAATAGTCCTCCATGAGAATCGTGGTTTCTATCCCGTCCCTTGTGTCAACAATCATATCGGCATTGTTAATTTGAATTACCTAAGGAAAACACTCACCATGTGGTAGAATTCTGCTGCGCACAACTTCACACCCTCCCACCATGGTGGGAGGGTGTGAAGTTGTGCGCAGCAGAATTGCTGGCATTGCTCCCACCACATGCACCTCTTTTTCTGAGGTATGTGGTGGGAGCAATGCCACTTTTTCGACATACCTCCACTTTTACCTAAGCTTCCTCCACCCCATCTCCGTCCTCACCCCCCAAAAGAGGTAAAGAAATAATGAAAGGCACACATAAAGATAGACAAAAAATCAAACAGAAAGAGAGATAGATAGAAAAACAGGAAAAATGAAAGGCTACGGGAAAGAAAAAGACACAGGTGAAAAAATAGAGAGAAAATCAGCAAAACGATTGACAGGCAGACATACCTACCAATAAGAAGATAGACATGTAGAGAGAGAGAGAAACACAAACACTAAGAAATACACAAAACAACACCTAGATAGAATCACTGAAAAACGGAGAGAAAGAAATACAAACACTTAAAAAGATGGGAAAAAATAGTCATGCATATGTAGACGGAAATACACATAGGTAGAGAGATGTACAGGGAGAAAGACAGAGAGAGAGAGAGAGAGAGAGAGAGAGAGAGAGAGAGAGAGAGAGAGAGAGAGAGAGAGAGAGAGAGAGAGAGAGAGAGAGAGAGAGAGAGAGAGAGAGAGAGAGAGAGAGAGAGACAGACAGACAGACCGACCGACCGACGGACGGACGGACGGACGGACGGACGGACGGACGGACGGACGGACGGACGGACGGACGGACGGACGGACGGACGGACGGACGGACGGACGGACGGACGGACGGACGGACGGACGGACGGACGGACGGACGGACGGACGGACGGACGGACGGACGGACGGACGGACGGACGGACGGACGGACGGACGGACGGACGGACGGACGGACGGACGGACGGACGGACGGACGGACGGACGGACGGACGGACGGACGGACGGACGGACGGACGGACGGACGGACGGACGGACGGACGGACGGACGGACGGACGGACGGACGGACGGACGGACGGACGGACGGACGGACGGACGGACGGACGGACGGACGGACGGACGGACGGACGGACGGACGGACGGACGGACGGACGGACGGACGGACGGACGGACGGACGGACGGACGGACGGACGGACGGACGGACGGACGGACGGACGGACGGACGGACGGACGGACGGACGGACGGACGGACGGACGGACGGACGGACGGACGGACGGACGGACGGACGGACGGACGGACGGACGGACGGACGGACGGACGGACGGACGGACGGACGGACGGACGGACGGACGGACGGACGGACGGACGGACGGACGGACGGACGGACGGACGGACGGACGGACGGACGGACGGACGGACGGACGGACGGACGGACGGACGGACGGACGGACGGACGGACGGACGGACGGACGGACGGACGGACGGACGGACGGACGGACGGACGGACGGACGGACGGACGGACGGACGGACGGACGGACGGACGGACGGACGGACGGACGGACGGACGGACGGACGGACGGACGGACGGACGGACGGACGGACGGACGGACGGACGGACGGACGGACGGACGGACGGACGGACGGACGGACGGACGGACGGACGGACGGACGGACGGACGGACGGACGGACGGACGGACGGACGGACGGACGGACGGACGGACGGACGGACGGACGGACGGACGGACGGACGGACGGACGGACGGACGGACGGACGGACGGACGGACGGACGGACGGACGGACGGACGGACGGACGGACGGACGGACGGACGGACGGACGGACGGACGGACGGACGGACGGACGGACGGACGGACGGACGGACGGACGGACGGACGGACGGACGGACGGACGGACGGACGGACGGACGGACGGACGGACGGACGGACGGACGGACGGACGGACGGACGGACGGACGGACGGACGGACGGACGGACGGACGGACGGACGGACGGACGGACGGACGGACGGACGGACGGACAGACAGACAGACAGACAGACAGACAGACAGACAGACAGACAGACAGACAGACAGACAGACAGACAGAAAGACAGACAGATAGACAGACGGACGGACAGATAGACAGACAGACAGACAATCAGACAAACAGATAGATAGAAAGTCAGAAAGACAGACAGAAGGGCAGACAAACACACAGACAGACAGACAGGAAGACAGACAGACAGACAGATAGACAGAAAGACAGATAGACAGATAGACAGACAGACAGAAAGACAGACACACAGACAGACACACAGACAGACAGACAGAAAGACAGACAAATAGACAGAAAAACAGAAAGAAAGATAGACAAACAGTCAGTCAGACAGACAGACAGACAGACAGACAGACAGACAGACAGACAGACAGACAGACAGACAAATAGATAGACAGACAGACAGACAAACAGACAGACAGAGAGAGAGAGACAGACGGACGGACAGACAAAAAGAAAGACACATAGAAAGACAGACAAAAATACAGGCAGACAGACAGAGAGACAGACAGACAAACAGACAGGCAGACAGACAGACGGACAGAAGGACAGGCATACAGAAAAATAGAAAGACAGAAACACAGACAGACGGACAAACAGACAGACATATTGACAAACAAACAGACAAATAGATAGACAGTCAGAAATACAACCAGACGAAAAAAAAGACACACAGACAGAAATACAACAGCCAGAGAGATAGAAAGACATACAGACAGACAGTGAGAAGAAAGACAGACCGAAAAACATGTTGAAGATTGCCCCTCTGCATGCCCAAGTGCGGCGTTGGGAGGCGCTGACGAGCCGCCAGAGAGAGGAAATTCCTTGTCGATGGATCTGGCAACTCGATGATTGCTGGGATCCTAAAATGGAAGATTTCCCCTCAAAGTTGACGAGTCACTGAATCCGGTGGAAGTTGTTTCACTGGAATCAGACTAGTAACAACGGAGATATGGGCTTCCAAAGTTGGGGTGTGCGCGGCGGTTCTGGGAGCCGGCCGCGGTTCGACTTCCGGTGAATAATTGACCGGAACGAGTAACAAAATGCCATCTGGGGATTTTGCTCCGGAAGATCTGTCGAGGCGTCCGGTGGATGATCCGCCGGATTTCAGGAGTGCAGTTTGTTACTGAGGGACTTAGCCAAAATCCTGGCTCGGAGTCCGAAACTCAGTAGTACAGTTNAATCGGACTAGTAACGAGGGAGATATGGGCTTCCAAAGTTGGGGTGTGCGCGGCGGTTCTGGGAGCCGGCCGCGGTTCGACTTCCGGTGAATAATTGACCGGAACGAGTAACAAAATGCCATCTGGGGATTTTGCTCCGGAAGATCTGTCGAGGCGTCCGGTGGATGATCCGCCGGATTTCAGGAGTGCAGTTTGTTACTGAGGGACTTCACCAAAATCCTGGCTCGGAGTCCGAAACTTAGTAAAACAGTTTGTTACTCGGGGACAGTCAAAATTCCGACTGGAGGTCTGCGATCAGGTTTTGACCCACATCAATTTCCATCACCAAACTCGATGATTAACTCATCAAAACAGACCCCAAAGGTGCGAGGGGCGCCACCAATACGCGTAGGGACATCTGCGCCTCCGGAATGACGTTTTTGATGGGTCCTTGATGTGTGAGGGCGCCTCGGCGGGCGACGTGGTGCGCGCCGCCGACTGAGCAGCTGATTTGGGGTGCTGCGCTTCGGATGACGTAGCGGGAGCTACGCTGATTTGAATCGTGCACGGTTTGGTGCGTTGGATAGCTCATGACTAGCCCTACAAATGTTCAGATCATGTCCATGTTCAAAAACCAATGCAAAATCATATTCTTCCCTTAAAAAAGTGACTGTCTCGCATTTGTCTTCAACTACCAGAAACATAGCGTGAGGCGACCAGAAAGCTCACGTTTAGACTGAGAACCACCCACACAAAACATAGCCGTGGAAGACCCTTCGGGCCACGTAGGAACCGCACCCCGGTTTCTGACAAAGGGTTATGGACCCACAGCCCTGACCGGTCTACACATCACTCACGGCTTTCGCGACGGACAGGATGGTCGTCGGGGACGACATCGTCGTCAAACTCTGAGGTCCCGGAGTTGAAGATTGCGCAATGGCGCAGAAGGAGACATAACCCATCCAGAAGTATGTGGGCGGGCTTGGATTTGGGCTATGGAGGTGGCACTTTGAGATCCACCTTGTGTATAAGGGTGTGCTGTAGGTCATGTTGGGAACCGAAGTCCTCGACGAAGCGACAGCGACGGAAGCACAGAAGGAGGCCTTCGCAAAGAAGAACACGAAGGCGCTCATGCTGCTGGTGTCCGAGACGGCTGAGTCACAGTGGGGCTACTTCCAAGGCTGCAAGTTGGCAGCCGAGGCTTGGAAAAAACTCTGTACCATCCATCAATCCAAGTCGCTAGTGAAAAAAATCTTTGCCATGAAGCGACTTCTGACGGTGATAATCAAGGAGGGAGATGATGTCATCTCCGTCATGCAGCAGATCGAGTCGCTCGCCTCATAATGCAATGACGTGGGATGGAAGATCGATACGCAGCTGCAGGCGATGGCCCTCCTCATGGCCCTTCCCGACAGTTGCAGCCCTCTCATCACCGTCTTGGGAGGATGGGCAGAGGACAAGCTCACCTATGGCGCGGTCGCAGATTACATCCACAATGAGGCGCAACGGCGGAGCTGCGGGGAGTCCTCGTCTTCCTCATCGGCCCTTGTCACCAAAATGCGTGGTGGCAGAAGTGGGGGCAAGGGAGGTGGCGGACATGGCGGCGGCAAGAAGGGTGCCAAGAACGGTGTGTATCGCAATTGTGGCAAGGAGGGCCACTGGGCCTGTGAGTGCATCGAGGAGGCACTGGGCCTGTGAGTGCATCGAGGAGGCAAAGGCTGGTGACAAGGACGCCAAAGGCAAGAATGCGCTCCTCAACGGTACTCAGAACCACTACCTCAAGAAGGCTAACCGGCGATGCCTTGTCTCCGGAGCCGAAGAGTACACCCAGGTCAAGAAGGTCGGGTTCATCAACTACACCAAGTCCAGCAAGTCCATGGTGGTCGCGAACGACAAGATCGAGCCGGCGGCTGGCCAAGGAGACGTGGACGTAGAGGTGGTGGTTGGTGGGAAGGGGGTGTAGCGGTGATCAAGAACGTGCAGCACGTACTTGGTTTGGCTGACATTCTAAGTGTCAACCGCTTGACTAACAAGGGGTACGAGGTGCTCTTCAAGAGAAGAGGGTCAGTTGTGCGGAAGGGCTGTGGCGGCGAGACCGTGCTGAAGGCTAAGCGCGAGGGGGGACTCTACATCGTGGAGACCAAGGTGATCCCCGCGGCGACAGATTCAGCAGATTCGCAGGAACGCACCGTCAACCTGGCCAAGGGAGGGGGAGCTGATCTAGAGCTCTGGCACCGACGACTGTGGCATTCCTCACTCGTAGTTGTGAAGGAGATGGCAAAGCGTGAGCTGGTACGCGGCCTCGTCATCGACGGTGCGGAAGAGGCGACAGATGCAGCAAAGCACAAAAAGTGCAAGCCTTGTATTTTGGACAAAGCACGACGCAAACCGTTCAACGAGAACGTGAATCGCGCCTTGGACGTGCTAGAGGTCGTGCACAACAACGTGTGTGGACCATTCAAGACGGCGTCAAAGAGCGGCGCGCGTTACTTCGTCACCTTCATAGATGACTACAACAGAAAACTCTATGTATACTTCATGAAGCGGAAAGACGAGGTCCTGGACTGGTTGAAGGAGTATATCGCCGCAGTGGAGAGGCAGACTGGCCGGAAGGTTAGAGCGATATGTAGCGACAATGGCGGAGAGTACGTGGGCTGTAGCTGTTGGATGAAGAAGCAGGGCATAAAATGGTAACAAATTACGCCGTATTTGCCTCAGTCAAATGGCGTGACAGAGCGGGCAAACCAGACGCTGTTGAACATGATACGGACCATGTTGGTGGATGTGGAATTTCCACGAAGCTTCTGGGCGGAAGCTGTGCGTACGGCGAGCTACACCATCAACCTCACTCCTACAGTGGTGCTGGAGGGGAAGGGCGGCTTGAAGACGACGCAAGAGGTTTGGAGCGGGCACAAGCCAAGTGTGGCACACCTGAAAGTATTCGGGTGCAAGGCGCACGCGATGGTGCAGGCTGCACAGAAGCGTGATAGCAAGCTCGAGCCACGGGCAAATTTGTATCTCTTCCTTGGCTATGAGAGCGTGGATAAGGCGTACAGGCTCTATGACATGCGCAAGGGGGGGGTAATCCGCAGCCAAGACGTCGAGTTTGACGAGTAGCAGAGCTACATCAGCAGCAATGACGTGGGCGTGGTGGACTCCCCAAAGATGGGGGAGTGGTTCCAGCTCCTTCACTACGAGAAGGAGCCGGCGGACGCCAAAGTTGAGGATGCGGCATTAAATTGGGATGGTGCACCAGCGGTGGCAGCCAAAGCGGAGGACTCTGGTGAAGATCTAGCTGATGAGGAGATCCACCGGAAGGATCCGGCGGATGAGGCACCAAGGGTGCCAAGGCGTGCACTCCCGGCAGAGTGTGCAATGGGCGTTGGTGGAAAATCCACTGGACGCGTCGTCCGTCTGGGCGATGTTTTGCCGGAGCGGTAGAGATCCTTGGGGAGCCGTCCGGTCGATGATGAACCGGAGCGTGCAGAGTCGGAGGGATCGCAGCAGAGTGACGACGCGACACCAAAACTGCCATACCACAGTGGGAGGCAGCGAAAAGCGAGGAAGCGCTTCGACGCAAGCACCGGACGATGGATTGGCATGACGCGGTGCATGCTGGCAACATCAACAGAGCCGACTACCGCGCGAGGCGCTTGCGCGGCCCGAAGCGCATCAATGGGACGCAGCCATCAAATTAGAGCTGGCGCCCATCATGGAAAACGATACGTGGGAGCTAGTTGACAGGCCAAAAGATGCCAAGGTCATCAACTCAAAGTGGGTCTTCAAGACCAAGTTCACAAAGGAAGGTGTGGTTGAAAAGTACAAGGCGCGGTTGGTGGCGAAAGGTTATGCACAGTATAAGGGGGAGCACTACGATGAGACGTTTGCTCCCGTCACAAAGTTCACAAGTCTTCAGGCGATCCTTGCGGTGGCGGCCGCGAAGGACATGGAGCTCCATCAAATGGACGTAAAGACAGCCTTCCTCAACGGCATCATAGACAAAGAGATCTACATGGAGGTGCCTGTCGGAATATTGAATTCAACACTGGCATTCTCCCTCGGATAATCCAAGTTCTCAATAAAAGGTTCAGGCGCGGCACCAAGCCAACAGGAACCACCTCGCCAACGGATTGTCGGTCACGGCCAGTGACTTAAAGGCGAGCCACCCCTAATAACCGCGACCATGTCGCAATCACGTCCGGCTAGCGAAGAAGAAGCCGTTACGGTACCTTTGTCCTGTTCTGTGATATATTACCGAGGACGTTCATTCCCTCAAATTAACCAGAACAGTTCTGCTCATCCTGTTCCCCCTTGGTTCCGCGGCTTCGCCGCCGTGTCTTCGCTCTGCTCGCCCCTCGCATTTGCTGTCTTCGCCAGCCCCTGTCAACCCTTCGCTCCGTCACTCTCGCTCCTTCGCTCAGCCCTTTTTACTCTGCCAACTATCTCTCATCACGCCAGTAGTGTCTCACATCAACCTGCCTACCTCGACCACCTCGCGCCTTGGTCTCTATCAGCTCCCGCGACTAACTCCTCGAACCGCTCTCGCCTACGTCACTCTGCTGACGTGCACTTGCATGTCCTGACGCTTGTGCCTGCTTCTGCTACTGTTCTCGTGTCTACATTCTTCTGACATGGTATCAGAGCTTCAGGTAACAACACCTGGAGTCCCGTGACTGCGTCATCGCTCTGCCGTCATCCTTGCTTCATCACTTCCTCTCGCGCTCTCCTACCGCCGTTACTGTCGTCCCGCGCCTCGCCGCTTCACCAGCAGCTGACATCAGTAGCTCTGCCTGACGAGTCCCCCACGCTGAAGAAACGCCTCCTCGTCCCAAGAAGGCCCTGTGCCCATTTCCGCGCCCGTGGCTAACAACCGGTGACGTGTCGCCCACATCAGCCGCAAGCAACTCTCGAGCCGCCGCCTGCCGTCAACTACCAAGAAGCTTCCTGCCATCTGGTATTCACTGCTCCTCATTACTTCCGCCTCCACAAACATCTTCTGCTCCTGCACCTTGCCTCATCAGCCTCATCTGCTGTTTTCCCGCCGCCATTCTCGGTCCGTCCTGCATCCATCATCTCGAATCGCCTTCTCGCGTCACCCTCTCGCCTCGTCAGCTGCAACAGCCAAACTACCGCCGTCAGGATATCGGACAACACCAGTCTTCCTACTCCCATTTCCGAGTCAACTGGGGAACAAGCCGTCACTCTCCTGACACCAGCGGTCTAGTGCCGCTGCCCGCTACCTGACTCCCTCTGTCACAACCAACCTCTTCCAGCTAACAGGATATCGGACACCACCAGTCTTCTTGCTCCCACTTCCGAGCCAACTGGGGAACAAGCCGTCACTCTCCTGAACGCAGAAGAAGTGGTTGTGCCATTCTAACCTCTCTGCCACGTCGCCTCTCATCGCACCTCCCTCCGCTTACCTCGCGCTCCGACATCCCTCTCACATCATCCACCTTCCTCACCCCATCATCATCTATCTTCCTTCAGCCTCTCCGTCATCAACATCCTCCGAGCCGCCTCCTCACGTCATTCTTATCTACTTCCTTCAGTTCTCCTCCTCCTCCTCGCGTCAATTTTCTCAACTTCATCAGCCGCCAGTTCCTGCCTCACCGCCATCCCTCCGTCATCAGCATCATCCGCACCGCCCTTTCATCAATCATTAGCATCAGCATCGCTTCATCGCGCACTTGGTTCCGCCCCTGCGCCCACTCGTCCATCAATCGATCCCTCCGCTTCCGCATCGCCTTCACCTCGGCACAAGGATCCGCCCGGTCGCATCGCCTCTTGCTGCGACGACCTGCGCCCACGCCGAAACTTCCATCAGCGCACACGGCTCGCCCCTACGCCCACTCCGTCGCTTCAGCAATCATCAGCATCTGTGGTCAGCACAAGGATCTGCACGAGCTAGCTGCCCCTTTCCGCAGCAGCCTGTACCCACGCCTGTAGCAGATCTCTCGCGGTCGTTGGCATCTGCCTTCCCCTTGCCGCATCTTACTCCCCTGAAATCACCAGTGCACGAGGTTTCGCCCCTGCACCCACTCCATCATCAATCGCTCCTCCGCAGCTTGTATTATCCTCTACCCGGCACACGGATCCTCCCGGTCGCCTCGCTCAAGTTGCGACGACCTGTGCCCACGCCGAAACTTCGCAGCGCACGTGGTTTCGACCCTGCGCCCACTCTGTCATCAATCGCTCTCAACCATCAGCATCATCTTCTGTTTGGCACAAGGATTTGACCGGTCGCATCGCTCAAGCCACAACGACCTGCGCCCACTCCAAAACTTCCTCCAGCGCCCGCTGCTCGACTCTGCATCCACTCACTCATCAATCATTCCTCCTCTCTCTTTCTCCACCATCAACATCACTCCGGACTCAGCACAAGGCAGCCACCTAAACACATCACCTACATCACGAGGATCCTGCTCACACCTCTATCCACACTACAAGTAACCCCTTCCCCACTCAATCACTTGTAACAAAAGAAGAAAGAGCAGTCCCGCGAAGTCACACCACAGGAACCGGATACCACCCGTCTCCCTGCTCAATCAAGCTAACCGGTGGAACAAGCCGCTGTATCCGTGGAACTGACTACTTCGTGGACAAGCACCTTCTTGCACTCTCCTGAAACTCACAGAGTTCGCTGTGGCAGAGCACTCTTTGAGTTTGGCGTCGTGGCAGCGCCCTCCATCTCCTACACCCACTATTCCCACAATCATCCCCAAGTGACCATACCAAGGAGAATGAGCTCTCGGCGGTATCCTCTTGGAACGACATTCTCATCAAGGTCAACCCAACAACCGACCTTGATAAAGCAACGGTTCCTCTCAGCACTCCCTGTACTGGAACAAACCATGAGTAACAACACGATCAATGCTCTCCTTCGTGTCCAGCCCTCAGTGAAGCCTATCAACTTCATTGACTGCTCAACACCCAACAGCGCATTGATCGACACTGTCACTCATCTTCCAGAGTGCCTACAGGACTGCCCCCAATTGCACAGGAAAAGAGATGGTTCCACAAATTACCATCAATGGAGAGTTGAACTCCTTCTCAATCTGGAACGACTCCAATTTTCCAAGTTCAACCTCCGACAGGTACTGCGTGGTCTCCTGGACTCAGCATCCCTTCTTGGTACGGACTGGGCTGAAGCACTCCTCAAAGAGGCGCTCATCCTCACCACTCACCACTCTCTTCACCCACTCATCCGACAACCACATGAAGCATTCTCTGAGATCTGGCTAACCCTGTACCTGACCTGCGCATCACCTTCTCTCCAGCGTTGACTTCAAAGGGGGCTGTCGGAATATTGAAGTCAACACTGGCATTCTTCCTCGGATAATCCGAGTTCGCAATAAAAGGTTCAGGCTCGGCACCAAGCCAACAGGAACCACCTCGCCAACGGATTGTCGGTCACGGCCAGTGACTTAAAGGCGAGCCGCCCCTAATAACCGCGACCATGTTGCAATCGCGTCCGGCTAGCGAAGAAGAAGCCGTTATGGTACCTTTGTCCTGTTCTGTGATATATAACCGAGGACGTTCATTCCCTCAAATTAACCAGAACAGTTCTGTTCATCCTCGTCCCCCCTTGGTTCCGCGGCTTCGCCGCCGTGTCTTCGCTCTGCTCGCCCCTCGCATTTGCTGTCTTCGCCAGCCCCTGTCAACCCTTCCCTCCGTCACTCTCGCTCCTTTGCTCAGTCCTTTTTACTCCGCCAACTATCTCTCATCACGCCAGTAGTGTCTCACATCAACCTGCCTACCTCGACCACCTCGCGCCTCAGTCTCTATCAACTCCCGCGACTAACTCCTCGAACCGCTCTCACCTACGTCACTCTGCTGATGTACACTTGCATGTCCTGATGCTTCTGCCGGCTTCTCCTACTGTTCTTGTGTCTACATTCTTCTGACAGTGCCGGAGGGGGTGGAGGCGCCATAGGGCAAGGTGTGCAAGCTGCGGAAGTCCTTCTACGGGCTTAAACAATCGCCCAGATGCTGGTACCAACAGATGGATAGCTTCATGGCACAACTCGGCTTCAAGCGTTGTGAATCGGATCACGACGTGTACGTGCGGCGCAACAAACAGCTCCATCATATTGTCGCACTCTACGTGGACGACCTGCTTTATGCTCGACGTATCTGCCGAGCCTATAGTGGCTAAAAGAGCAGCAGAGCAGTAGATTCCAGAAGTCGGACATGGGGGAGCTGGAGTACTACCTCGGGGTGAGCATCACGCGGAACTGGAGGGCGAGCACGCTTGAGCTGGGACAAGCCAAATATGTGGCCGAGGTGCTGAAGCGGTACGGCATGGAGGACTGCAAACCAGTTGGCAGTCCGGTCTCCACGACCTGTGAACTGAGTGCGGCAATGGCACCGTAGACAAAAGAAGAGTGGGGGGATATGTCAGGGGTGTCCTACCAATCGGCGGTGGGCAGCCTCATGTACGCCATGGTGGCAACTCCACCGGACCTGGCCTACGTGGTGGGCCAAGTGAGCAGGTACGTGGCCGATCCAGGGCCACTGCACTGGCACGCGGTCAAGCACATCCTCCGCTACCTGCAGGCGATGCGGAATGCGCGCTTGAGGTTCGACGGCAAGGGGCGGGTGGACCCTTTACGTCTGCTCTTCTACACGGATGCAGACTACGCTGGCGATGTGGACAAGCGGAAGTCCACATCTGGCTACGTGTTCTTCCTCGCTGGTGCAGCGGTCTCATGGTATAGCAGGAAGCAGGACTGTGTTGCCACCTCCACAGTGGAAGCAGAGTACATCGCGCTGGCTGAGGCGGTCAAGGAGGCAGTGTGGCTCCGCAGGTTGCTGGGGGAGCTGGGCGTGCCGCAGAAGGAGCCAACGGTGGTGCAAGAGGACAACACCGGCTCAATCTCGCTGACCAACAACCCGACGCAGCATAGGAGGACGAAGCACATCGACGTGCGTTATCATTACGCACGGGACATGGTTGAAAAGGGGCAGGTAGTGCTGCAGCACTGCAGCACGCACAACATGCTTGCGGATTGCTTGACCAAAGTTCAACCCATCGACTGGCACGCATTGAGCGTGGCCAGACTTGGGATGACCAGCTATGATGGGCTGGAGGACGCAGCGGAAGATGAGTGAGAGAAAGTAGGAGCAGCGGGCATGGCAGGTGCAAGGGGAAGAATGTTGAAGATTGCGAATCTGCATGCCCAAGTGCTGCGCTGGGAGGCGCCGACGAGCCGCCTGAGAGAGGAAATTCCTCGTCCACCGATCTGGCGACACGATGATTCCTCGGATCCAAAAAGAGGATTGCCTCTAAAATTTGATGAGTCGCTGAATCTGGTGGAAGTTGTTTCACCAGAATCAAACTAGTAACAAGGGAGATATGGGCTTCCAAAGTTGGGGTGTGCGCTGCGGTTCTGGGAGCCGGCCGCGATTCGACTTCCGGTGAATAATTGACTGGAACGAGTAACAAAATGCCATCTGGGGATTTTCCTCCAGAAGATCTGTCAAGGCGTCCGGTGGATGATCCGCCGGATTTCAGGAGTGCAGTTTGTTACAGATGAACTTAGCCAAAATCCTGGCTCGGAGTCCGAAACTCAGTAGTACAGTTTGTTACTCGGGTACTTGGTCAAAATTCCGACTGGAGGTCCGCGAACAGGTTTCGACCCACATCAATCCCCATCACCGAACTCAATGATTAACTCATCGAAACAGACCCCAAAGGTGCGAGGGGCGCAACCACTACGCGTAGGGACATCTGCACCTCCAGAATGGTGTTTTTGATGGGTCCTTGATTTGTGAGGGCCTCTCGCCGACTGAGCGGCTGATTTGGGGTTATGCCCTTCGGATGACGTAGCGGGAGCTACCCTGATTTGAATCGCGCACAGTTTTGTGCGTTGGAGAGCTCATGACTAGCCCTACAAATGTTCAGATCATGTCCATGTTAAAAAAACTAATGCAAAATCGCGATCTTCCCTTAAAACAAGTGACAGTCTCGCATTTGTCTTCAACTGCCAGAAACATAGCGTGAGGTGACCAGAAAGCTCACGCTTAGACTCAGAACCACCCATACAAAACATAGCCGTAAGCACGGAAGACCTTACGGGCCACGTTGGAACCGCACCCCGGTTTCTGACAAAATAAACAGGCACATATACAGACAAACACGGAGACAAATAAACAGACATACAGACAGACAGACAGGCAAACAGAAAGATGGACAGACAGACAGAAAGACAGACAGATAGAAAGATAAACAGACAGAAAGAAAATTAGACAGATAGACAGAAAGACAGACAGAAAGACAGACAGACAGACAGACAGACAGACAGACAAACAGACAGAGAGACAGACAGAAAGAAAGACAAACAGACAAACAGAAAGACAGAAAGAGAGACAGAGAGACAGACTGACTGACTGACAGACAGACAGACAGAGAGACAGACAGACAGACAGACAGACAGACAGAAAGACAGACAGGCAGACAGAAAGACAGACAGACAGACACACAGATACACAGACACACAGACGGAAAGACAGAAAGACAGACATATAGACATAGAGATAGAGCAACAGACATGCAGACAAACAGACAGCCAGACAGACAGACAGACAAAAAGACAGACAGACACATAGACAGAAAGATAGAGAGCCAGATAGATAGACATACAGAAACACAGACACACAGCCAGAGAGAGGGACAGACAGAGAGACGAATAGACAGACAGACAGAAATATAGACAGGCAGACAGACAGATAGACAGACAGAAATACATAGAAACAGATAGACAGACAAAAAGACAGACATGCACATAGACAGAAAGACAAACAGGCAGACAGACGGACAGACAGACAGACAGATAGACAGACAGACAGTCAAAAAGACGCACAGACAGAGGAACAAAGAGATAGACACACAGATAAAAATAAAGAAAGCCAAACAGATAGATAACCAGAAAGACAAAGAGGCAGACAGACAGAAACACCAGCAAAGAAATAGAAAAACAGATAAACAGTCACACAGACAGGCATACAGACCGAAAGAAAGATAGACGGACATAGAGACAGATAGACAGGTGGAAAGATAGACAGATGAACAGGCAGAAAGACAGACGGAAAGAAAGACAGAAAGACAACGAGTCAGGCAGGCAGACAGAATGAAAGAAACTAGATACATGGATTGCTAGACAGAAGAGGAGACAGATAGAAAGAAAGAAAAAACAGATAAACAGAAAGACAAACATGATGACAAACGAACAGAAAGAGATATAGATAGAAAGATACAAAGTTAGACAGATAGAAAGATAGATCAACAGATAAACACATAGATAGACAGACAGATAAAAAGATAGATTGACCGGCAGACAAAAAAAAAGACAGACAGACAGGGAGACAAACAGACAGACGGACAGACAAATAGACAGACACACAGACAGAGAAACAAACGGACAGAAAAACAGAGAGACAGACAGATAGACAGACAGACAGATAAAAAGACAGATAGACATACAGACAGACAAACACCCAGACAGAAAGACGGACAGACAGACACATAGACAGACAGAAAGACAGACAGACAGACAGACAGACAGACAGACTGACTGACTGACAGACTGACAGACAGACAGACAGACAGACAGACAGAAAGACAGACAGACAGACAGACAGACAGACAGA
>SZWC01000214.1:118401-125901 GCA_023375785.1 Penium margaritaceum | reverse complement strand
ACAGAGAGAGAGAGACAGAGAGACAGACAGACAGACAGAGAGACAGACAGATAGACAGACAGACAGAAAGATAGACAGACAGACAGAGAGAGAGAGACAGAGAGACAGACAGACAGACAGAGAGACAGACAGATAGACAGACAGACAGAAAGATAGACAGACAGACAGAGAGAGAGAGACAGAGAGACAGACAGACAGACAGAGAGACAGACAGATAGACAGACAGACAGAAAGATAGACAGACAGACAGAGAGAGAGAGACAGAGAGACAGACAGACAGACAGAGAGACAGACAGATAGACAGACAGACAGAAAGATAGACAGACAGACAGAGAGAGAGAGACAGAGAGACAGACAGACAGACAGAGAGACAGACAGATAGACAGACAGACAGAAAGATAGACAGACAGACAGAGAGAGAGAGACAGAGAGACAGACAGACAGACAGAGAGACAGACAGATAGACAGACAGACAGAAAGATAGACAGACAGACAGAGAGAGAGAGACAGAGAGACAGACAGACAGACAGAGAGACAGACAGATAGACAGACAGACAGAAAGATAGACAGACAGACAGAGAGAGAGAGACAGAGAGACAGACAGACAGACAGAGAGACAGACAGATAGACAGACAGACAGAAAGATAGACAGACAGACAGAGAGAGAGAGACAGAGAGACAGACAGACAGACAGAGAGACAGACAGATAGACAGACAGACAGAAAGATAGACAGACAGACAGAGAGAGAGAGACAGAGAGACAGACAGACAGACAGAGAGACAGACAGATAGACAGACAGACAGAAAGATAGACAGACAGACAGAGAGAGAGAGACAGAGAGACAGACAGACAGACAGAGAGACAGACAGATAGACAGACAGACAGAAAGATAGACAGACAGACAGAGAGAGAGAGACAGAGAGACAGACAGACAGACAGAGAGACAGACAGATAGACAGACAGACAGAAAGATAGACAGACAGACAGAGAGAGAGAGACAGAGAGACAGACAGACAGACAGAGAGACAGACAGATAGACAGACAGACAGAAAGATAGACAGACAGACAGAGAGAGAGAGACAGAGAGACAGACAGACAGACAGAGAGACAGACAGATAGACAGACAGACAGAAAGATAGACAGACAGACAGAGAGAGAGAGACAGAGAGACAGACAGACAGACAGAGAGACAGACAGATAGACAGACAGACAGAAAGATAGACAGACAGACAGAGAGAGAGAGACAGAGAGACAGACAGACAGACAGAGAGACAGACAGATAGACAGACAGACAGAAAGATAGACAGACAGACAGAGAGAGAGAGACAGAGAGACAGACAGACAGACAGAGAGACAGACAGATAGACAGACAGACAGAAAGATAGACAGACAGACAGAGAGAGAGAGACAGAGAGACAGACAGACAGACAGAGAGACAGACAGATAGACAGACAGACAGAAAGATAGACAGACAGACAGAGAGAGAGAGACAGAGAGACAGACAGACAGACAGAGAGACAGACAGATAGACAGACAGACAGAAAGATAGACAGACAGACAGAGAGAGAGAGACAGAGAGACAGACAGACAGACAGAGAGACAGACAGATAGACAGACAGACAGAAAGATAGACAGACAGACAGAGAGAGAGAGACAGAGAGACAGACAGACAGACAGAGAGACAGACAGATAGACAGACAGACAGAAAGATAGACAGACAGACAGAGAGAGAGAGACAGAGAGACAGACAGACAGACAGAGAGACAGACAGATAGACAGACAGACAGAAAGATAGACAGACAGACAGAGAGAGAGAGACAGAGAGACAGACAGACAGACAGAGAGACAGACAGATAGACAGACAGACAGAAAGATAGACAGACAGACAGAGAGAGAGAGACAGAGAGACAGACAGACAGACAGAGAGACAGACAGATAGACAGACAGACAGAAAGATAGACAGACAGACAGAGAGAGAGAGACAGAGAGACAGACAGACAGACAGAGAGACAGACAGATAGACAGACAGACAGAAAGATAGACAGACAGACAGAGAGAGAGAGACAGAGAGACAGACAGACAGACAGAGAGACAGACAGATAGACAGACAGACAGAAAGATAGACAGACAGACAGAGAGAGAGAGACAGAGAGACAGACAGACAGACAGAGAGACAGACAGATAGACAGACAGACAGAAAGATAGACAGACAGACAGAGAGAGAGAGAGACAGACAGACAGACAGACAGACAGACAGACAGACAGACAGACAGACAGACAGACAGACAGACAGACAGACAGACAGACAGACAGACAGACAGACAGACAGATAGACAGACAGACAGAAAGATAGACAGACAGACACATAGACAGGTGTGTGGCCATGGGGGAGCCAGCCTCTGTAGCCCAGGGGGTGTTGGTGTATGGGCTTTGGCCTAACACCCTCCTGAGGACAGTGTGGTTCGTTTGTGTCTGACACGATGCTCCGGTTGAGGATATGTTGGTTGAGACCCGTGCACCTGGTGACTTTGATCGGTGTGGCGTGGAGACCCATTGCGACCATGTGCTATGTATGTTCCATGCATGCGAGCAGGTGTGGTCGAGACCCGGACCCTGGAGACATGCTCCAGGGTCATGAGGAGACCTTGTTGATTTGTACCTCATATGTGATGTTTGACACATAGGTGGGTGATTGACTTCTTCCATGGTCGAGACCCGGGAACTTGGTGGGATGCACCATTGTCACGAGGAGACCCTGTGATGTGGTATGCTTGATCAGTGGTTGCTATGGTTGGTTGCTTGAGCCATCCTTTCTTGCCTTTGCTCAGGCATCATTACGTTGACAATGGTGTCAGCCAGGGAGAGTGTTGGCGTGTGTGGCTTCCACCTGTAACGAGCGACGGACAGGACAACAGCGGTACAGAAGGACGCGGCGACATGGTCCCCGATGCGGACCCCGGAGGCACCTACGCGTCGGCAGATGGTGGAGCACCCACTTGGAGCTGACCGACGACTACCCCAGCGTCATAGTTACAGTCTCGGACCTCTTGTAGTTCTTCTGCAGCCTATCCTTGATGCGGACGCAGCTGGCGCCGGAGCACCGACGAGTGGTGGCTCCATCCACCAGCAGCTGCCGGAGAGCTGCCACGATGCCCTGGGTGCTTGCCGGGGTGCTTTGCGGTTTTTCTACAAACGCTAGAGTTTTCTCGGTGGACTGGCTCTTGAGCCCGATTTGCATGTTTTGCATTGTATGTCCACCAATAGATGCCGGACTTGTGCATGTGACCAGTTGTAGCGTCTGGCTCAAGATTATGCATCTCTAGGTTCAGACGGTGTTGCGTTTGGATGCGTGTGCGCAGAGTTACGGCCTAAACAGTAGTTTTGAGCCGGTTCTAGGACAAACTGACACTGCTACGTGCGTCGCCCGCTGTGTGCCGCAACAAGTATTTATGCTGCGTGCTTGTCAGTTGTCACTCTCTCTGCAATTATATTCATTTCGAGCTTCCTAACACTCTGTACGTGTCCCTACCCAGACCCTTGCAGTTTTGTTTCTAACTTGTGACTGTTGTCACACGCTGACCTAGCGCTGACGCTTAGTGTCACGGCAAGTGGTTAGGAAGGTTCTAGGAAGTTTCTCTATACCAATGTATAACACACACATTGTACCACGGTACTGAATGCCCTTATATTTTTCTAACACCAAAAATGGATTCTAAGCTTAAAAAAAGAGAAAAGTAATAGATGTCATGAACTTGGAACTCAAGTTTATATACTCACAAAGAAAGGATACACCTTTACATGATATTCACTTGTGATATGGAGATGTTTAGGTGGAGTAGAAGTTAGGGGACAAGAAATGAGGGAAGGGGAGGAGGGAAAATTTATGAAGAGATACTCTAGTTGAATACCGTAGTCTCTTATATTCTCTTGTTTTTTAGAGCTCAATAACAGGACAATTAAATTCGACTGCAGTTTTCAGCCTTGGAGTTTTGGACCTGTTTGTCCAAAAGCCCTCCTATTTTCTTAGTGTCATATTTTGGTCAAACGTCCATGTGCCTGGTCTGTCCATAGGACTTTGCTTTTTGAATTTTGAAATTTCGAATGTCGAGGGCGAAGTCGTACGTCGCGGCTCACTTCGCACGTAGATTTGCACGTCGATTTCCTGTCCTTTGCGAGCGTGCGAATGCACACTCATCGACATTACCACATTGACTTAGTTATAGCGCGTTATCGTTACTTGTCAAAAAAAAACTTTCACGTTCTCATTACCACGTTACTGTATCGCGGTATGATACCGNAATACCGCGGTACAAAAACACGGTATACCGCGGTACCGGTAATACCGGCATCAGCCCTGACGATAGTTTCTCACTGTTCGAGCTCAACAGGTGGAACACAGCAATGTACACCCTGCAGGATGTCAACAATGAGTGAAATTCAATTCTCCTCCTTATCTTCTGAAAGGGGATATGAGACCATGCCCAAAATTGAAGACAACCTGTTTTGGGTGTAAGTTAGTACCACTAAATTCCCGTTGAGAATTTCAATGAAAGTTAGAGCCAGTACAGTATGTGGGCTTTTGATTTTGCATTGCTCCTCATCTTTGGCTTAAACCCCACCCCCCCTCCTCCCTTGTTGGTTTGTGTGGCTTCCACCCGTCACGACCAATGCTGATGGATTACCCATATACCAACGTTGGTGGTATATGGTAGAGGAGGGTGTGACGACACGACGGGCCTCCGGAGTGTCCCGAGACTTCTCCAACATCTACGAAAGCACCGACGAGACGCGGTCGATGCGTTCTGGCAGCCCTGTGGGCTTGTCGGGAGCTAGGAGAGTTTTCTCTGTGGGTTGATACCCGCACATCCGGTGGACTGTACTGGTGCGACGAGGAGACCCGGTGGCTGTAGTAGTGCCTCCGATGTTCGGAAAGCCGTGTGTGATGTCTTGACGTTGATTCCACAATTTTCTAGCACTGTTCGTATTTTCTCAGTGGTTGACACCCGTGCACTCGGAAAGCTGTTCCGGTGCCTTGAGGAGATCACCGTTGATTGTTATCGTGGTTTACGCATTGTGATCTCCCTGCTGACTCATTTGGGTTCAGCGGGGGTGACGGGGCCCGGTGCGGCTTGCTGCCAGTGTCTCTACATAAGCCCGCTAAAGGCTCATTTGTACTCTCTCCTTGTTCTTCCATATTATGTGTTCCAAACTTAGCCAAATTATTGTCGTTTCGCATTGCACTCACACACAGAGCTCATGTTCATTTTTGCATGGGCCTGCATGCCCTAAATCATTTCCAACTCCCCCCCCCCCCTCCCCGCATCCGCCTCTTTCCAAAATCATGAAGTAGCCTAAGTGTCACCATTTTGACATGAAGTGCTTGGATCCTGGAGGATTCAGTCCTCATAATCTATCTCAGCACCAAATACCGTCCTAAGACATAGATTGATCAATTATTTGAATTTTAGTTTTATAATAAATGATGTATTAGGAATTTGACACGGACAAAAAAGGCCGGGTTTGAATTTGACACAAACACAAAAATAGGACTCAAGGTCTGGGCTAAGGTCTTAGAANTCATTTCGAGCTTCCTAACACTCTGTACGTGTCCCTACCCAGACCCTTGCAGTTTTGTTTCTAACTTGTGACTGTTGTCACACGCTGACCTAGCGCTGACGCTTAGTGTCACGGCAAGTGGTTAGGAAGGTTCTAGGAAGTTTCTCTATACCAATGTATAACACACACATTGTACCACGGTACTGAATGCCCTTATATTTTTCTAACACCAAAAATGGATTCTAAGCTTAAAAAAAGAGAAAAGTAATAGATGTCATGAACTTGGAACTCAAGTTTATATACTCACAAAGAAAGGATACACCTTTACATGATATTCACTTGTGATATGGAGATGTTTAGGTGGAGTAGAAGTTAGGGGACAAGAAATGAGGGAAGGGGAGGAGGGAAAATTTATGAAGAGATACTCTAGTTGAATACCGTAGTCTCTTATATTCTCTTGTTTTTTAGAGCTCAATAACAGGACAATTAAATTCGACTACAATTTTCAGCCTTGGAATTTTGGACCTGTTTGTCCAAAAGCCCTCGTATTTTCTTAGTGTCATATTTTGGTCAAATGTCCATGTGCTTGGTTTGTCCATAGGACTTTGTTTTTGAATTTTGAAATTTCCAATATCGAGGTCGAAGTCGTACGTCGCGGCTCGCTTCGCACGTAGATTTGCACGTCGATTTCCTGTCCATTGCGAGCATCCGAATGCACACTCATCCGCAGTACCACATTGACTTAGTTGTAGCGCATTACCGTTACTTTTCAAAAGAAAATTCTTTCACGTTCTCATTACTGTGTTACTGTACCGCGGTATGATACCGCGGTACAGAAGAGGGGTACCCTACCAGGTCAGTACCGATACCGTACCGGTACCGCAAAAAAGAATACCGTACCGCGGTACTACAATACCGCGGTACAAAAACACGGTATACCGCGGTACCGGTAATACCGGCATCAGCCCTGACGATAGTTTCTCACTGTTCGAGCTCAACAGGTGGAACACAGCAATGTACACCCTGCAGGATGTCAACAATGAGTGAAATTCAATTCTCCTCCTTATCTTCTGAAAGGGGATATGAGACCATGCCCAAAATTGAAGACAACCTGTTTTGGGTGTAAGTTAGTACCACTAAATTCCCGTTGAGAATTTCAATGAAAGTTAGAGCCAGTACAGTATGTGGGCTTTTGATTTTGCATTGCTCCTCATCTTTGGCTTAAACCCCACCCCCCCTCCTCCCTTGTTGGTTTGTGTGGCTTCCACCCGTCACGACCAATGCTGATGGATTACCCATATACCAACGTTGGTGGTATATGGTAGAGGAGGGTGTGACGACACGACGGGCCTCCGGAGTGTCCCGAGACTTCTCCAACATCTACGAAAGCACCGACGAGACGCGGTCGATGCGTTCTGGCAGCCCTGTGGGCTTGTCGGGAGCTAGGAGAGTTTTCTCTGTGGGTTGATACCCGCACATCCGGTGGACTGTACTGGTGCGACGAGGAGACCCGGTGGCTGTAGTAGTGCCTCCGATGTTCGGAAAGCCGTGTGTGATGTCTTGACGTTGATTCCACAATTTTCTAGCACTGTTCGTATTTTCTCAGTGGTTGACACCCGTGCACTCGGAAAGCTGTTCCGGTGCCTTGAGGAGATCACCGTTGATTGTTATCGTGGTTTACGCATTGTGATCTCCCTGCTGACTCATTTGGGTTCAGCGGGGGTGACGGGGCCCGGTGCGGCTTGCTGCCAGTGTCTCTACATAAGCCCGCTAAAGGCTCATTTGTACTCTCTCCTTGTTCTTCCATATTATGTGTTCCAAACTTAGCCAAATTATTGTCGTTTCGCATTGCACTCACACACAGAGCTCATGTTCATTTTTGCATGGGCCTGCATGCCCTAAATCATTTCCAACTCCCCCCCCCCCCCCCCCCCCCCCCCCCC